>ML310718.1:0-67837 GCA_005239505.1 Nicotiana paniculata
TTTCTTAATAACTTCGATGGATTAACCTGTAAATTCCTAGGCATTGAAGTGGCTTTTGCTATATAATCCTTTTGATAAGAGGATGTTTTAAAACAGTCATGACCAGGGTGTGGTTAAAGAAGGTAGTTGTTAAGATATAGGTTAAGAGAAAGAGATGAACAGTAAAACAGGATTCATGACTGGACAAAGTCCAGAATAAAAATAAAATAAAAAAATAAAAAAGGGGGACAAAATCAGAGAAATAATTCATAAGATTTACATGATTAATTGAGAAAGAAAGGTGAGTAAGTACCGAGTAGGACAGTACAACTATAAGAAACAACTTTCTTAAGCAAACCTCTATTCAAAGAACAGAAAAGACAATTTTATCGAAATATCATATCCACCTTATTATTTTGGTAATCCCATCTATTGTATATTAACTCAAAGGGAGAAACATCGATTAGATTTACAGATTATAATTATACACCCCAACAAGGGATAAATGAATAAAGTATAACAGAAAGTACAATAAATGATGAAGGCAACACCGATATGATGAACATAGAAATTTTACCAGAAGATGAGTTTGAAGTAGACATAGCGATAGAAAAAGCTAAAGAAATCTATAANTATATATATATATTGAAAAGTATAGCTGAAAAGCAATTATCTTCAGGAAAAGTTATGTCTGAAGGACTTCTATTTCGAAAGTATATTTGAAAAATATTTGTCTTGCAGAAAAATGATATTTGAAATAGCAGTATTTGGGAAAGTATATTTTGAACATCGCGTATTTTGATGATATTTGAAAAAGCAGTATTTGGGAAAGTATATTTTGAACATCACGTATTTTGATGATATTTGAAAGAGCAGTATTTGGGAAAGTATATTTTGAACATCACGTATTTTGATGATATTTGAAAGAGCAGTATTCAGGAAAGATATTTGAACACCACGTATTTTGAAGAGACTATGTTTGAAAGGTTTCTCTTTATAAAAATATATATAAATATACATTCAGAGAAAGTATGTTTCATAGAAGAAATTTATCTATTTCGAAATGATTATATCTTTAAAGCTTTCAAAATAAACTCACGATTTAAAGGTTTTCACTCGAAGGTTTGACCAGTTTTATTGAGTTATTGGCTAAGGCCTGACGTGAACAAATTGATGCAGTGCTGAGTTGCTAGTGTTTTTATTGGGTTGTGATTCCCTCCATTTGGATTGCATTCTTTCCATTCTCTTTGTGTATTTATATTATGATGTCCGTTGATCGTAATTATTGAATTTTCTTCCGTATTATTCGAACGTTTCGTTAATTATATTGAAAAATCTTTAGATAGATATTATGTTTCGGTCACTTATACATTTATTCCTTTTACTTATTAGACTGGTGGTGTCTTGACTAGTCCTCATCACTACTTCACCGAGGTTAGTCTTAATACTTACTGGGCACCGCTGTGGTGTGCTCATACTACACTTCTGCACATTTTTGTATGCAGATCCAGGTTATTGTTGTTAGTAGTTGCGCAGATCATTCCTGAGGAGACTCAAGGTAACCTGCTGCTGCGTTCGCATGCTTTGGAGTCACCTTCCTGTTTTATTTCTATTCAAATGTACTTACTTATTCCTAGACAGTTGTATTTAGATTTGATAGAAAGATTTCGTAGAGCTTATGACTTGTATTTACCGGGTTTTGGGAAATTGTGAACTCTGTCAAGAATTCTATTACAAAATTTTTGAAATTCCTTTATTATTGTTGTTGTTCAGTGAAAATGTTAGGCTTACCTAGTCCCTAAGACTAGGTGCTATCACGATACCCAACGGAGGGAAATTTGGGTCGTGACACAAGGGAGTCAACAGTAGAATCAATATCATCCCGGCAAGGGAAACAGCTATAACCAATCTCACCTAGTTACTCAATTCCACGTAGTAATTCTCAACTTGAACCAATACTCAACAATGATGAATACCAAAGAAACACCGCCAACATAGATAATTGTCAAATTAAACTTAACTAGTGCTTAATGATAAATCACCTAATTCACAATATTCGACTCACGGCATGCTTGACACCAACGTATAGATACTCGTCACCACACCTATACGTTGCACATTATACTAACACGTAGCAAGTAAGACACAATATCTATTCCCTCAAGCTAAGGTAAAGCCAAACACTTACCTCAAATTCCACTACCAAACTCAAGCCTCAATTACCGCTTTCCCTTTAGAATTCGCCTCCAATTCGATTGTATCTAGACATAATTAGCTTTACAATATCAATAATTGCTAAATAATTCAACCCCAATGCTTAATTATGAGTTTTATATCATTCTTCCCAAAAAGTCAAAAATCGACCCCGGGCCCGCTTGGTCAAAACACGAGGTTCGAACCAAAATCCGATCACTCATTCACCCACGAGCCCGAATATGTAATTAATTTCAGAATCCGACCCCAAATCGAGGTCTAAATTCCCAAATTTGTAAAATCCTTAATTCTCCTAAAATGTCTAATTGCTACCCTTCAAGAACAAGATTTAGGCCTAGAAATCTAATGGGTGTTAAAGGAAAATGAAGAAAACGAGTTTACGACCACAAACCTAGAACTTGGTGGTGAAATCCCCCTTCAAAAATCGCCCCTAAGCTTCCTTGGTTTTGAAAATATGAAGTCATGGCTAAAATCCCGTTTTTCTACTGTTTTAAGTGGGCTGGACAGACCTTCTACACGTTCGTGTGAGGTCTGTCGCATTCGCATATCCTTGGCCATATTGGCCTCCGCGTTCGTAACACTGCCTATGCGTTCGCGTAGGCTCACCCCTCCCTGGACTTTGCGTTCGCGTGCCTCTGGCCGCGTTCGCATAGGGTTCCAGCTCCCCCATCCCCAGCTCCCTTTAAACAGTGTGTTCGCGAGGGCCTAGACGCGTTCGCGTAGAGCAACCTACCTAGGGCTCCGCGTTTGCGTCGGGGCCAGTGCGTTCGTATAGAGTACCCAGGCCCCTTTCCCCGCTTGTACTTCACGTTCGCATGAGTTACCACGCATTCGCATAGAGTAAAACACCAGACACCAGAAACAGCACCCTCCCCAAATTTTCCAAGTCCAAAAACACTCTGACGCCTATCCAAAACTCACCCGAGCCCTCAGGGCTCCAAACCAAACATGTACACAACCTTAAAAACATCCTAAGGACTTACTCATGGGATCAAATCGCCAAAATAACATCTTAAACAATGAATTTAGCATAAAAATCAAAGGAAAATCTCAACAACTTTCAAAGTTTCAAATTTCACAACTACGGGTCTGAATCACGTCAAATGACCTCCGTTTCTTACCAAATTTTACAGGCATCACTCAAATACCATATTAAACCTTACCGGGATCCGGAACTAAAATACGGGCCCGATACCATCACTTTCAAGTATAATCAAATTTCCAAAAACTCTTATAATTTCAGTAAAATAATTTCTTTCAAAAATTCATTTCTCGGGCTTGGGACCTCGGAATTCAATTACGGGCATA
The DNA here is from genome assembly GCA_005239505.1 of Nicotiana paniculata. NCBI lineage: Eukaryota > Viridiplantae > Streptophyta > Magnoliopsida > Solanales > Solanaceae > Nicotiana > Nicotiana paniculata. Next base: position 3,502 of record ML310718.1, read on the forward strand.
CGTCCAAGGCCCATATTTTTCTACGGACCCTCCAGGACCTTCAAATCACAGGTCCGGGTACGTTTACCCAAAATGTTGACCGAAGTCAACTTAAATTTAATTTTAAAGGTAAAATTAGTATTTTTCTCAGTTTTGCATATAAAAGCTTTCCAGATATACACCCGGACTGCGCATGCAACACGAGGTGAGATAAAAGGAGGTTTCCTAGGCCTCGGAACACAATTTTAACTTATAAAATGATAGATGACTTTTTGGGTCATCACAGGTTCAAACTGTAGAATCAGTCATTAATATGTGCATTAGGGTAGACTACCTACATCAAACTCCTTGGGGGTGCGGCATTTCACTAGATCCTACGTGAATGCGGGATATTTTTTACACCGAGCTACCCAAACCGTCCAAAAAGACTGACCCAAGTGGGTCGGTAATGGCCAATAACCGTCCAATATGCGACCATTTACGTGTGGACAGTATTCTGAAGGTCGGAAGGGCATACCGACCAAAGTTGGTCAGAAATTACCGACCAATTTTGGTCGGTCAATTAAATTCAAAGAAAAAAATTTCCTAAAAACCGACCAAAGTTGATCGACTTTTTCCGACCAAAGTTGGTCGGTATTTTAATTATGTAATTAAAAAATACACCATATGAGAAATCGAACCGAGGCCTATACTGTGGCAGGATATTATTATACTACTAGACAATTGGTGCATTTTATTTTAAGACTGTCTTTTCTTTCATTTATACTCTTTAATTATTTTTCGCACGAAAATAATCGGCCAAAGTTGGTCGATTCTATTAAAAATAAAATTACCGACCGAATTAGGTCGGTTTTTTAAAATGACTGGCCTAGTTAATCGATTTTGGTCTGTTTTTTTAAATATTAATTTTAATTTATTTTAAATGAAAAAACGACCAAAGTTGGCCGGTTTCTTGAAAAATAAATTTCACGGGACTAAAAAATAGTTTCCCGCATTTTTGCACCAAATGAACTTTGGTTGGTTTTTTGGCCAGCTTTTTGACCGACCAAAATTGGTTGGTCGACCGTGGTCGATTTTTGTCGTCTTTCTAGTAGTGAGTTAAAGAGAAAGAACTTTATCCATTTTAAGTTCATTTACTCTCATACTACGCACTTTTAAATAAAATATCACATATTTGAGCATATATAAAGTTGATCTCGAGCTTTCAAGGGAGCACAAAACTTAATCACAAACTAGATAAAGAATTATATATAAGTACTAGTTTGATGATTAAATGATTGTTAAAATGAAAATGGAGATGGATCTCCATATCTTGTGACATGACAAGGTTAGGGTGAGTTAAGCTTAAATTTTACCATTTAAAATTCATCTTAAGCAACGTTTAATAAATGTAAAAAAATAGATGGTGTAATCTAATAAAGCTTAAATGATAAGTACGAGTGAGGGAGAATGTGACGTGGAATCTTTTGAAAAATAGATGAAATTCGAATTTATAGGAGAGAGGTTGGTGAAGGAGAGAGAATGAGAAGCTAAATTTAAATAATCTTTCATTTTCTTTTTTTTGATAATTTTGTACATAAATGGTAAATATTGATATAGAATATAATTAAATATGAACCTAAATAAAGTTGGTAAATAAATTTCTATTATAGTATGATGTGAGACCAAAATGCTATACTTTTAGCACATTACTCGTCCTATATTTTGTTGGTCTAATGAGTTATTGTGCAACATTTAAGCTAAATTGTGTTGTTTTATGTGTAGGAACATTGGAAAAAATCGTCAAATGAAAGTTGCACAAAAGGAGGACAAAAATACAAGAAAAGAGAACAAAAGCATCAATTATCCAAATCGTGCTACAGACCAGGCTTTGCGAGGTCTATCGTCAGGTTGACTGCGCTATAGACCAGGCTTCGCGAGGTTTCGACCGCGCTAGACCAGGCTTCGCGAGGTTCGACCGCGCTATAGACCAGGCTTCGCGAGGTCTATAGCCAGGTTGACCGCGCTGCAGACCAAGCTTTGCAAGGTCCATAGCACGGTAATTAAAAGTCGCTGGTCAAAAGACTCCGACCCGGATTTGGACTCAAGGACTTCAACCTTAGCCTATAAATACTCCCCAAACATGTCAATACCGGAGGAAGGACATTTTTAGAGCATATTCGACCAAAAGGGAGACATTTTTTAGAGGGTATTCGACCTAAAGAGGCAAGAACACACTAGCAGCAAGGATAATTCTTCTACGAGTTTTTCACTTCCTTATTCTTATTTTCATTATTGGTTATAAATTTTAGTATTTTAGTAAAGCATAGTATTATGAATAGCTAATTTGTTATCTAGGGTTTTGATGGAAGCTTTTGAAGGATGATTTTTCTGTTGCGTTTAATATAATTTTGCAGTTGAATTTTCTCTTCTTGTTCAACTACGTGATTATTTTAGTTGATTGAAAGGCCCTCAATTGACTGTGCCTATTTAGAGTGTATTTCTTGGAAAATGGTACAAATTTAGGTAGCTGTTGAACAACATCACTCCTGACATATGTGAGGAATCAAACGGAGGGTTTAAAGGTGGGATTAGGAATAACGAAACCTTGGTGTGATCTTAGTGATCGATGAATTAGTGCCAGCTAGTGTAGTTCGGAAGAATATGTCTAGTAAATTGTGGTAGTTGCTCGTAAAAGAATTACGGAACCAGAAGTACTCATGATTGGTAGAGAGTACTTAGGCTAAATTAGAGAAAACATAACGGGATGATTCTGACAATTGGGGAAATCACAACTCTAGAGGTCCTTAGGCTTGTCTCCAATTTTCATCCTTGTTAGTTGATAATTTTACTGCTTTATAATATTTGTTAGTTAATCAGTAAAAATAAAAATCAAATATTTATAACTTAGGAATTGTTCGAGCTTGTCTTCTTAGTGATAGTAAACAGTTGTAGTTAAACCTTAGTTCTCTGTAGAATTCGACTCCAGACTCTTAAACCGGATTATATTTGCAACGACAACTTAGTCCTTTTAATAAGATATAGTTGTGCATGATCATAGCATAGCTAGGTAAATTTTCCAAAACTAAAGAATGAATTCCACCTATCACAAGTTAGACGAATTATCCATTTGTAGGTCAAAATTGACACAAATATCCAATTATTCATAAAGGGTAATTTTTTGTCTTCTTATAACTCAAATAGTTGTTCATTCAATCGCCTAAATAAAAAATAACCGCCGAATATATATATATATATATATATATATATATATATATATATATATAAGTGAATCCAACTGGCTATTTATATAAAGATTCTATTTACACATAATACAATTGTTTACCAGTAAAACAGTAAAGTTGAATTTGTTCGTGGTTTCTAAGACAAGTGAATTAATTTGATCCAAAAAAAAGCGAAATAACTTATGAAATATAAAATACTTAGCCTTAAAATGTAGATGGAACAGCAGAGCTGATGAGTCCGGGAACAGTATTTCTGGGCATAATAATGATAAGATCAGAAAGCGAGAAAGCAAAATTGTATTCAAATTCTGTATAGAAGGTAGTGTAAGTTAGCTAGAAAATTCGTGTCCTTTACAATGATAACTGAGCTCCCTATTTATAGCTATGTATAGGGAAGAAAGTTGTAGGATCATGCACTTCTTTAATGTCAATTATGAGGGCCATTGATGAAGATGTAATATTGGACACAAATGCCAAATTCCTCGTAAAGGGACATCGTCCTTAATGCTACAAAATATTTTGTATTAAATGTTACCGGACTCAAAGCATTTAATACTCCTTTTATGATCATTATTCATTCCGGTGAAAAGTGGAATAGCTTTGTTCCGTGGTCATCCCCATCTTGTGTTTCACGTGTCCTTTTTTAAGCGGCCACGTGTCATGTCGTATTTTTTCCTATACAGATAGTCCCCTTGCTTTCTGGTGACACAACCTTCAGTTATCGGGAAGTTGGTAGAAATACCTTTTTGGCGGGAATTACTATAACTCCCTTTGAAGTTTTATGAAAGTTGATTAGACGCACGTCTCTCCGCTTCAACGCCCCGAACACACGTCATCCCATGATTCATCACAGCTTTTGCCGATTATCGAGGTAAAAATGGCCATGAATTTAGCTGCAAAATTTTACTTATACGCAACTCCCTTTTCCTTTGCGTTTCACAATTTCTTAAGCTTCTAATTTGCATCCTTGTTTTCCATCCCTTCTCTATTTTTCTTCAAACACAAAACCTTTTCCTCCTCCTTTTCTGATGGCTTCTTCATCTATACGCGTTGGTTATTCGAAGAGCAAAAACAAAATTAAGGATTTCATTCCTCCAACATTGGGTTCCATCATCCCAAGAAGGCTTATTACTTCGAAGGATTTTGAAGAAAAATTTTCTACTGCTAACCCTCGTACATGGGTTGTTAGTAGATACCCGTATTACATTCTTCCTTCCAGTATTCTTGTTGTGAAGGAGGAATGCCGCTGCTCTGAGTTAGATATGATTGCTCCTGATTTATCAGAGGGAGTGACCCTTCCCAAGGAAGGTTTTACATATTTTTTCATGTATCCCTTCACTTTGGGTGCATTTTCTTTGAGCGGAGAGCTTCTGTGATTACGAACTTTTACCTTCGCTACCAAGTGTGATTGACACTTGTAAGTCCTTCAATGTGGAGGACGATCACCTGCCTTCGGCGTTTGTGCCAAGAAGCTGGAGAGGAGCTAACCTTAGCTCATATGATGAATCTCTATTCCCCCAAAATCTTCTGTGGGGGAATGATAAACCTTTGCAAGTGTGTTCACCATGCTTTGTTGTCTAGTATGAATGATGACAACAATTATGGGTGGATGGAACGGTTTGTTGCAGTGTTACCAGTGACATTATTCCAACAACGGCTTCATCCTTTCCGGTTGCTTGGAACTGCTCTCATAAGTTCCTTTTAATACATTTTCTCTTACTAAATATTCGTTCATGCCCGTTTTGATCCTTCAACCTTCGTATGTTACCGCGACTCGATGGATCACAGTGGTTGTAGAAGGCTCGGACCTGTGGGTTCAGAAGATCTTGGACATCACAACTCCAGAAACTCGTTTGTGAAAAGAGTTATCTCTTAAATACGGGTGGAAATCATGGTAACTTTAATTTACCTTGTTTCCACTTTTGTGTATATGAAGAACTTGGTTGAACCCTTTTGACTTGTTCACGAAATTAGGTCTACCTGCAGGCTCGGTTGATGTCCCCGAGGAGGATGTTTTGGCTGACCTTGCTGATGTGGTTTGGCTGCTTCAGGAGACACTTACTCGAAGGCATCTCCAGGCTTGCTTCTGGCGCTAATGTTTCTTCACGAAATCCCTGGCCAGATAACAAGCAACCAAAGAGAAGACGTTCCTCTGCGGTCGGGGAAAAGAATAAGAGGTCAAAGGTTGATGCCCCCCCAGTCATCTCCGATGGAGATGATGATTGGTCCTCCTTTCGGGCCGGTCATAGACACTGTGATGATCGATGATGATGAAGAAGCTAGTGATGAGGGAGATTATTTACATAGAAGGATATGATCCTCATCATCTCAATAGGATGCTCGACCTATTGAGGCAATTTCACCAACTGAAGATGACATCTCAGCACTTTGGGGAGAATCTGATTAGTTGAATATGCTAACTCCCTCTTCCGGGTCCATATTGCAGTAACTAGTACCACGGAGCTGAGTACCAAGTCTATTCCATCTTTGGTTGGCGAGCATCAAACAACCAGCACTGCATTTTATGCAACTGCTTCTCACTCTTCAACTCCCTCAACTTCATCTCCACCTTCACCACCACCAGCAACTACTACGTCATCTCCACCGGCCGCATCCAACCACGAAGAGGGTATTCCTCTTCCCTATCCCCTAACTCATGGGAATTTGGGGCAAAATTTTGCTGCCCCTTCTGAAGATCCATAGAGGAGGAGGAGTGTTACCCTTTCGTTCTACACCGGGTGCAACCTTCTTTCAAGACCGGTGGAGCTTGCTAACAAGGCTTTAGAAAAAGATGGGAAAAGATTCAAACTCTCTCGGGGGAGTGTTTATTGAACAATGTTATGCATAATGTCGCAGCGGTACGTTCCTTTCTTCTTCTATTATTTCCTCTACCTTTGAACAAATGTACTCTAAGTTTTACCTCCTCTTGTTTTGTAGGAAAACTTTCTTGCTTCTGAGTCCTTCAAAGGCTGATTCGTGAGAAGGAAGAACTTACTTCCAAATGGCATCAGCTTTTGGCGGAATAGGACCAGACTCTACGCCTCTCGGAACTAGAAACCAAGGCTACCGAGTCGTTGTTTTGGAGACTTGTTTGCAGCAAAACGAGCAAGAAGTGGTAACCCTTAGACAAGAAATTGGACCACTGAGGGTTATATTTGATGAAGCCAAGGCTAAATGGGCAGAAGTCCAGAACGTCGTTCTTTCTGTAACCAATCGTGAGGCTGCCTCCGCTGAAAGAGTGATTAATTTGGAAGAAGCCTTTAATTCCAAAAGTGAAGAGCTTTCTGCTGTGGTGGCAAAACATGCCCAGCTAGAAGAGAAGTACAGGAAAACTATCGAGCATAATAGGCTCTTTAGTTCAACTATCCGTGAGTTAGACGTCAATCTCAAATTTGCTAGGTCCGCACGGGAAAACATTTTTGCCGAGGTTACTCAACTCAAAGAAGAACTTAAGAGTTGAGCAGCTTCCCTCATTGTTGAAAAATTTTATTCCATGTATAGCATGAGGAGAAAAACCTTGGAAGAGGCCAAGACTGGTATCATTGACATTGATGCCGAAATTGTTAAGGCCCGAGAGCTTGAGTTGTCTGCAAAAAATGTCCTCACGACGGAGTCTGACGCTCCAGGTTCTTCTGATTTTGGTTTTGAGTTTTCGAAATATGAAGAAGGATCGGAAGGCGATGATGCCGAAGACCAAGCTGGAAGAACATTGAGCCATCGCTGGAACCATCTGCTACTCCCCGGGATGCAGATACTTCTCTTCCTCCTGATTCCGAAGAGGGTGCAGTTTAGTTTTTTCTTTATTTTTCTATTTGTACCTTTATCACTTTGACGTGTCCTTGTAAATAAAAACATATTTTTTTCTCAAGTATCGTTTGACTCTTACTTTCGCTTGAATGTTTGTGTAAGTCTTTAACTTTTGTACTTGCTCAAGTATTTTGCGCATGTTGTTCTGTTCGCGTCTTATTATGTGTAATATCGGATTCCTTTCCTTCGAAGAATTTTGGTTTCGAGTATTATCCCTTTTTTGTGAGGGTTTCCATGAGTATTTGCGCAAGTTTGTTTTTTGTGTCCTTCTCGTATGCGGCTTCGGGTGTATTTTTCCCTGATGGCGTTCTAGGTTCCAGGCATTGATTCTTCCGGAACCAACCCTTTATCGTGAGGGTTTTTATAAGAGAGGTCCCTCTAATGTTTACGATGCTCTTGAAGAGGACGTCTCCTGTTCATTACGGCACTAACATTTGAAGTACTTGTTTAACTTTCAAATGATTAAGTTAGATCATCGTTCAGACAAGAATAAAAGTAAAAGGATTTCATTTTATTCTTTCTATTTTCAAAAATTTCATAAGCATTTTGCTATGCAAAAAAGAAATTGCCATGACTTGTGGCTATCTTGTACAACTTGTTTCTACGGGGTAGGCTGTGCAATCCCCGGTCTCCATGATGTATTCTGTTCCCGGATTTTTGTTCCCCGATTGATGTGGCATTCAGTGTTTCCGTATCCTCATATCATTCCCCCACCCCCCAAGTGTTCGAATGTGAAGAATGCGAATTGGAACACTGGAAGTCTTGCATCTTCAAAGACCACTTATGAATTGCTAGGTAATCCTTGACCCGACAACACATCTTATTTCCCCTTAGGAATCCATACTATCGAGAGAAAGAATACCTAACAGTCCTCTAATGGTTAGTGCTCGTGAACGGTCGGGTAACCTCTGTTCGGTAGCAAACTTCACTTCCCGGTGGGAATTTGATATCGAACCAAAGATTATCTAATCTCCCCCGAGTGAAGACTTGGCATCGAAGATCTTATTATTGTTGTCTTCGTAGTATGATTTATATCGCTGCCTCATTAAAAAACTTTCCAGAAGAATCCAATTGGGACAAAAACTGAATGAAGGAAAAAAAGTGCAGTACAGACTTTCCGCTTGGATAATGTTCATCAGCAATAATATCTTTTGAGGTGTGCCACGTTCCAGTTGCTAGGTAACTTGTCTCCTTTCTGGTTTTCCAACTCGTAGGAGCCTTTTACAGTGACAGCTGAAATCCGATAAGGACCTTCCCACGTTGGGCACAGCTTTCCTGCATTAATCTCCCGGGTATTTTGAGTTACTTTCTCAAAACCAAATCTCCAACTTTGAAATAGCGGAAATTATCCCTTCGATTATAGTATCGCTCCATTCTCTACTTTTGAGCTGCCATTCTTACATGCGCCAACTCCCTGTGTTCCTCGAGCAGCTCCAAGTTGATTAACATTGCTTGGTTGTTCGATTCTTCGTCCGCCTGGAAATACCTTAAGGTTGGTTCCCCTACTTCCACATGTATCAACGCTTATGCGCCGTACATAAGGGAAGAAGGGGTTTCTCCTGTGCTCGACTTGGTCATTGTTTCATAGGCCCATAAAACCCCGGGTAATTCTTCGGGCCAATTACCTTTTGCTGCTTCCAACCTTTTCTTGAGATTTTGAATAATCACTTAGTTTGTCGAATCCGTCTGACCATTTGCGCTCGGGTGATAAGGGAATAGGTGATCTTCTTTATCTTCAAATCTTCAAGGAACCTTGTAACTTTTGCGCTGATAAACTGCAGCCCGTTATCGCATGCAATATCTTTTGGTATTCCAAACCTGCAAATTATACTTTCCCACAGGAAGTCAACCACTTCGCGTTCTCTGATATTCTGATATGGACCTACTTCCACCCATTTCGAAAAATAGTCAGTCAAAATTAAAAGAAACATTACCTTTCCAGGAGCCGGTGGTAGCGGTCCGACGATGTCCATCCCTCATTTCATGAATGGCCACGGGGACAGAATCAGATGTAGAGGTTATGCCGGTTGATGTACTAGTGGTGCGTAGCGTTGGCACTTATCACATTTTCATAAGAAGTCTTTGGCATCTTGTTTCATATGGGACCAGTAATATCTTGCCCGAACTAATTTCATCAGCAAAGAATCTGCACCCGAGTGGTTACCGCATATCCCTTCATGGGCTTCTCTCATTACATAGTTATCTTCTGATGTTCCAAAGCACCGGGCCAACGGGCCTTGAAAGGATTTTTTGTACACTTGGCCTTTCTTGAAGCTATAACGTGCAGCTTAGCGCGTAACGCTCTTGATGCTTTGGGGTCTTCGGGCAACTTTCCATGCTCGAGATAATCGGTTATTTCGTTTATCCAATCCCAGTCCAAACTACTCGAATTCACCTCATGGTAACATTTGTGTCCACGACTGAGTTCATCAATTGTACTACCGTCCCTAATTCTGATCCCCGGACTTCTGTCGATGAGCCGAAATTTGCCAATGTGTCTGCTTCCACGTTATATTCCCTTGGGATATGAGTAATTGACCACTCTCAGAATCGTGCCAATAAAGCCTTAACTTTTACCATGTATTGTTGCATACGTTCTTCTTTAGTATCAAAAATTCTGTAGACCTGATTTACCACCAACTGCGAAACACATTTGATTTGGCTGACTTCGGAGTCAAGCCCCTGGGCCAATTTGAGCCCTGCAATCAAATCTTCGTACTCTGCTTCATTGTTAGTTAAAGGAATCGTTTTGATGGCTTGCCTCAAGGTTTCTCCCGAAGGCGTGATCAAGACTATTACGAGCTCGGACCCTTTTACGTATGAAGATCCATCTGTAAATAAGGTCCAAACTCCTGATGTCGATTCTGACACCATTATTGCCTCCTTGGCTACCAGAGGAAATTGTCCCGGACTGAAACGGGCCACGAAGTCAGCCAAGACTTGCGACTTGATTGCAGTCCTCTGTTTATACTCTATACCGAATTCTCTCAATTCAACAGCCCATTTAGACAATCTACTAGAGAGCTAGAGTCTACGGAGAATATCCCTAAAAGGGAAAGTAGTCACCACAGCTATCGGGTGGCATTGGAAGTAGGGCCTTAGCTTCCGAGCGGCGATTACGAGAGCTAAGGCCAGATTTTCCAGATGTGGGTAGTGAGTTTCTGCCCCGCTTTAAAATTCTAGTAACGTAATAAATGGGAGATTGCGTACCTTCATCCTCTCGGACTAAAACTGCACTTAGCGCAACTTCTGAAACCGCGAGATAGACTAGAAATGTTTCACCTTCTTTTGTTTTTGAGAGCAACGGAGGGCTTGACAAATATTTATTCAACTCCTTCAAGGCATGCTGACACTCCGGTTTCCATTCGGAATTATTTTTCTTTTTGAGTAGTGCGAAGAAGCGATGACATTTTTCCAATGATCGGTAAATGAACCTCCTGAAAGCTGCCTATCTCCTTATGAGCCTCTAGACTTCTTTTACGCTAGACAATTGATCCGGGATGTCCTCTATGGCCTTGGTTTTGTCGGTATTTACCTCAATTCCTCTTTGTGAGACTAGGAATCCTAGGAACTTACCTGAACTGACCCTGAACGCACATTTCTCGGAGTTAAGCTTCATATTATGCTCCCTCAGGAAGTCGTGTGTTCCTTGCAAATGCTTCAGGTGGTCACCTACATTCAAAGACTTAAGGATCATATCGTCTATATATACTTCTATATTCTTTCCAAATTTTCTTTTGAACATTTTATTCATGAGCCGTTGATAAGTGGCTCCGACGTTTTTTAACCTGAAGGGCATCATATCGTAACAATATGTACCAAAATTCGCTATAAACAAAGTTTTTTCCTAATCTTCTAGGCTTATTTTGATTTGATTGTACCCAGAGTAAGCATCGAGGAAACTCATTAACTCGTGCCCGACCGTGGCATCAATCATTTGATCGATATTTGGCAATGGGAATGAGTCTTTCGGGCATGCCTTATTAAGATCCTTATAATCTACGCACATGTAAAATTTATTATTTTTCTTAGGAACTTCTACTACATTGGATAGCCAGTCCGGATATCTTACCTCTCGGATTGAACCAATATTAGGTAAACAGGTTACCTTTTCTTTGACGAATTTATTCCTTGCTTCAGTGGTAGGGTGCTTCTATTACCTTACCGGAGGTATGTTGGGATCCAAGCTCAACTTGTGTACGGCTATCTCCATCGAGATTCCTTTCATATACTCATGCGACCAAGCAAAACAATCGGTGTTAATTTTAAGGATTCAATAAAAGCATACCTGAGCTCCGAGTGCAGTCCTATTCCCAAATGGAATTTTCTTTTTAGGAATTCTTCGAACAACGCAACTTGTTGTAGTTCTTCTGCCGTGGACTTCGTCACGTCTGTTGCGTCTGGTACTTGAAAATGCCTCGTTACCTGATATTGTTCCGACTCTTCTATCCCCGGGTTAACTTCCTCTGGTTCGGGGGCAGGTGCCGGTTTCGGTAATTGCTATGACGCACGTTCCTTTCCCTTGCTACTAGAGACTGAAATTGCATTCATCTCTCTTAGTGCCGGTTGATCACCCCTTATCTATTTGATCCCCTCGGGTGTCGTAAACTTTAACAATTGGTGATATGTTGAAGGCACAACTTTCATCTCGTGCAGCCATGGTATTCCCAATATGATATTATACCCCATGTCTCCATCTACCACTTCGAAGAGAGTTGTCTTCATTACTCCCTCGGTATTCGTGAGCAGCAAAATTTCTCCCCAGGTTGTCACACTTGCGAGGTTGAATCCAGCTAGGATTTTCGTTGCCGGGATAATACTTTCGGTGAGTTTATCTTGCTCAAGTACTCTCTATTGTATGATATTAGCTGAACTTCCTAGATCCACTAAAACACATTTAATTTTAAAATCTAACACACTTAAAGAATTACCAGTGCGTCGTTGTGCGGTAGCAGTAATCCATCTGCATCTTCGTCCCTAAATGTGATATCGTCGTCCCGAAGCCTTTTACTATGAATTATCGATATTTTGTCTTCTTTGTAGCCGAAAAGGTGACCTTATTAATCTCATTCCCTCCAAAGATCATGTTGATCATTTGGCGTAGGGGTTATTCTCCTGCTTTCGAGGGGTCCACGTCGCCCCTGTTCCGACCATAATTGTTTTTCACTCGATCACTCAAAAAATTCGTTGAGGTGACCATTCTTTAACAGTATTTCCACTTCTTCCCGAAGGTGTCGATAGTCCCCAGTACAGTGGCCGTTAGTGCCATGGTATTCACACCATAAATTGGGATCCCTCTGGCTGGGATCAGATCTCATAGGTCTTGGGAATTGTACCTCTTTGATATTTCTCATGGATGACACCAACTCCACTACACTAACCTTGAAGTTACACTCTGATAACTTTGGGTAAGAAGTATCTCGTGACCCCGGGATTTCCTTATCCTGCAGCGATCTGTTATTCTGTCCACGATCTGTTGTTCCGTAGGATAAAAATCGGCCCCTCGAAGTCCGTCTATCTGTGTCAATATCATCTTTCTTTTTTTCTCTGTTCTTCTCCCGTCATTTAGTCGACGATAGAAAGCCAACTTGATCGTCTTCGATCCTTAGTTTCGACTCGTTGCGATTGTGGACATCTACCCAAGTCGTCGCTTGAAACTCGAGCAGACTTTCCTTCAACTTTCAGGAGGCGCCAGAACTTCTCGAATTAAACCTTTGGTGAACACTTCAGCTTCCCATTCATCCCGGACTGCTGGCAATAACATCCTTTCATTCTGGAATCAGGTAACGAACTCTCATAATAACTCGAATTCTCCCTGCGGCGATCCTGAATATGTCGGACTTTCAGGCTTTTACCTTTCTGGCACTTGCATGAGCATTGATTAAATAATCTGCGAGCATCTCAAAGGAATCTATGGAATGCTCGGGCGATAATGAATGCCACATTAAGGCTCCCCTTGTGAGTATCTCACCAAATTTCTTTAGCAACACGGATTCGATTTCATGAGGAGCCAAATTATTTCCTTTCAGCGTTGTTGTGTAGGTGGTAATGTGCTCCTATGGATTTGAAGTTTAGTCATACTTTGGCACTTCAGGCATTTTGAACTGCTTCGGGATTAATTTCGGGGCTGCGCTCGATTTATACGGCAATACTTCTTTGAGTCCGGGCCTTTCAGTACTGGTGGCGCGCCTGGGAATTGGTCCATGCAGGAATTTACTTACTTCATAAACCGTAAAAGTTTGTTCTTAAATGGGCCGTTCTCGCTGTTGAGACCAGGTCCGCTTCCCACAGCCCCGTCGAAACCGACATCACCCCTAGGAGTATTGTTGTCGACTCTCTGCGTTGTTTGGTTCGCGGGGACACAAAGAGGAATTGGATCTCGTATGTTTTCATTATTCGAAGCTCCCGACAGCGCCTGCTTTAGCTCCTTCATAACCTTATCTTTTCGCGTGAGATGGACTAGAATAACCGCATGTTGCTCTTGTAAGACCCTTATTGCATCGACGACATGCTCTTCATTAGCATCATCAGGAGTTGTTTCTCGAACATATCAAGGATATTGCCTGTCATGCACCAGCGTGGAGTCATTCCCCTCGTTGTGGGTGTCACTGATTGAATCCTCGAAATGAGGTTGATCCCCTCGAATTTCAGGATTGTAAGGGTTGTTAACAATATTGTTAAGCCCCAGTGAGTAGGGGTGGACATCAGTCGGTTCAGTTCGGTTATGAATATTATCGATTTTGCCTATCGGTTATCGGTTTACAAATATTATAACCCGATAACCAAACCGATAAGATATTGGTTATCGATTATCGGTTAATCGGTTATCGATCATTATCGGTTCGGTTATCGGTTTACCCGATAAGATAAAACAACTAAAATAATTTCGCAATATATAAAATTGTCGAGTGTCGAGTTCTCAATTATCTTGAGTCAAAAGTCAAGAAATAGATAATAAATAAAACTGCCAGAACATTGTATGCTTAACAGAAGAACAAACCAAAAAGAGAAACACTTAAAAGAACAGCTGGATATAGTCGCAAACCAGAGGAGATACATCTTATGCAAACAGTAATAAGTATGTTTGTGTACAGCAGATCATAACAGCTGAAAGGGTTTTTTTAAGATTACAACAAATCTACTTTTTTTCAACTTCCATTAAGATTCTTGAAGACAAAACACACTGGACAAGCAACAAAATTCCAAAAACAGAAAACGGAAGCCACCAGATTACAAATCGAAAACAGTACAACAATATCCCATAAATCAATTACATGTCAAATCATACTGTAATCAATAACAGAATACACAACTTCAGCTGAATAACCACATATGTGAAGAAAGGAACTGAACACAATAAAATTAGTGACACTCAGTTTATATTTTTGCAGCAATAAAAGGACTATCAGACTTTTAACTTTTTCAGTTATCACCAAAGAAAAAAATAATCATCAGCATAAAAAGCAAAACATGAGAGAAGAACAAAAGTAAGAAAAAATCAAAACAATGCACAAGAAGCAAAAAGCAAAATCCTGAGCCAAAACTTACACGATGCGACTGACGAGTGCTGGCTTGGGTCTTGACGGTGAGGGCGTGAGTCATGGTGACTAGTGAGGCAGACTGGCGGAGAACTGGTGAGCCAGTGAGGTACAGAGGTAGGGAGGGGTGAGGCGGAAAATATTGAGAAATGAAAATTGAGAATAGGAAAATTGAAAAGGAATTATGAAAATGAAACCCTAGTATAGTATGTATATACTTAAGGGTAAATTAGTAAATTAGTTAATTCTTATTGGGTTATCAATTTTTACCCAATAACAGAATTACAAACCGAGCCCGAACCGATAACCCAATAAAAAAAATGTAACCCATTACCGAACCATTAACCCAATAACCCAATACTGATAATCCAATAAATAATTAATGGTTCGGGTTATCAATTTTACCCGATATATGCCCACCCCTACCAGTGAGCACTAAAATGTTTACCCGTAAAACGGTACAGTTTAATTTATTCGTGGATTTGGTCCAAAAAATAATAAAATAATTGATGAAATATAAAATACTTAGCCTTAAAATGTAGATGGAACGACAAAGTTGATGAGTCCAGGAACAGGGTTTCCGGGCACAATAATGATAAGATCAAAAAGCGAAAAAGCAAAATTGTATTAGAATTCTGTGTTGAAGGTAGTGTAAGTTACCTAGAAAATTCGTGTCATTTACGATGATAACTAAGCTCCACATTTGTAACTATGTCTAGGGAAGGAAGTCCTAGGATCATGCATTTTTTAGTGTCAATTATGAAGGTCATTGATGAAGATGTAATGCTGGACATAAATGCCATCCTCGTAATGGTCGTCGTCCTTAATGCTGCAAAATATTCTGTATTAAATGTTATCGGGCCCAAAGCATTTAACACTCCTTTTGTGATCGTTATTCCTCCGGTGACAAGTGGAATAACTATGTTCGGTGTCATCCCCATTTTGTGTTCCACGTGTCCTTTCTTTAAGCGGTTACGTGTCATGTCGTATTTTTCCTTATACAACCACCTTTATAAAGCTAATTTAAAAGAATAACAACTAGTTTCATAAAATTAAATAAAATACAATTTATTACAATTTCTTAACCTTTTATTAAATTGTATACAACTTTTCATATCCCTTAAGTATCTCCATTATCAAAATAGGAACTTCAAATCATTTAAAGCATTCAACTAATTTCAAACTTACCAAACTCTCTCCCATCAATATATATTATCTTGCCATACCTATCTGGAGAAATTCTTACTATCATTCTCTTCCACAATTTCATAGGAGTAATTTTTTTTCTTTCCACTAAATCTTTTTCTTGGCCAAAATCGCCTAATCACTAACTTATTTTTCAGTCTCCACTAATCCATTCTTTTCAATCCCATTTATCATCCCAATACTTCTGTGTACTTAGATTCTAATATATTGTAGAGTTTTTGATTTGGGTGAATTTCATAACTCCATCCGAGGGAAAAAAAGGTAGAAATTAATCTAGTCCTATTGCTGCGAGAAAAACCCATGGAAAGGGCAAAATAGTGGAATGTAAAATATATATATATACATTATTTTATAATATTATATTGTGTATAGTATATTGATTAATGTGTTTCTTTCTATCTTCTTTTACACAATGTCTCATTATATATGTATACAGTATGAAGGTGGACTATAATATAATTTGTTCTACGTTGGATGTTTGCAAAGTGTTAATCAATGTCTTTATACTGTATAATTATATAAATTATATAATAAATAATTCATACAAGTAAATTGTACAAGTACGAAAGTGTTTTTTTGGCTATATGATAACTAGTGTATACAATACATTACACACCTACAAAGTACACTTTTTCATAATAATTATGATATTAAGATGTATATATGATATAAGATGCATTGTATAAAAAAGTTCGTTCGCAATCTAGGTTTAGAAGATGCATTTGTTTCACTGTGAAAAGATAATATAATTACTTGGGGAACACCTATTGGAATAACAAGATCTTAAATTAGCTAAAACAAAAAATTAATTATACATATTAAGCATATATATCAAGCACATACCATTATTAAAAGGCTATTCCAAATATGATTTTTAAATAATATTTTTTAAGCAAAAGATTGTCATCGGTGGTCTTATAATATCTATATTAATTTCATCTAAAAGGTAGAATGAAGAAGAAATTTTTTAATATAAAAATATTTTTTCCATCTTTTTATTAGAAGATTCTTCATATATCGAAACAACTACCTATGCTTTTTAAGATATTTCCGTCGCTTCATTTCTATTTTGCAAGGGAGCTTATTATTGTATCTAACAAAGATATAATAAATTGATAAGCTTAAATTTTGGGGATTCTAATTTGATGTCAACTCCTTGATTTTCGCATGGGTAGAGTAGGTTCCTTTATCGTATTTGTTGTACTAAATGTTATAATGAAATTGATTGTAGTTAATGTTAATTGATCTCTTAGAGCTTGTAGTTATGAAAGATTCCCTTTGTTTTTCCCCTGAGGGCCCAAAAGGCATTTATCCTATGTAGAGGTGGCAAATTGATTAAAAGAAAATAATTATTTTTTCATATTATTTATTAAAAAATGGATTAGATAATAAACTTCTTAAAAAAAAGGTCGAATATGGATAAAAATCATATTATCCACTTAGAAAATGGTTAACCAAATGGATAACTAATGTGTTTAACTTTTACATTTGTAAAGTCTCAAATTGGGAGTTCCTCAAGTTTGGAAGACTAGAAACTCTCCCATAAGTAATCATATTCAAGAAGGCGTGGATAATACGAATATCCATATTATCCACCGGATAACCCGTTTTTTATCCGTCTCAAATACGGGACGGGTCGGATAATTTACCCGATTTTTAAATTACTCGTTTTCGACTCGTTCATATCCGGCCCGACCCGCCAGTTTGTCACTCCTAATTTTCTTATCCGACACGGAGATTAGCCAAACACCTTCAAGAAGGTAATGTTGTAAATTTCCTTGATTAAAAAGGGTTCAGGGCGACAATTCTGCCACCACAAAAGAAGTACTTGACAAAACTTAAACACCACTTTCTAAATAGTTGTAAGAAAAAAGAAAAGGACCATTTTGTTTTCCTTTTTCTTTTTCCTGACTTGAAATTTTCAGACTACAAGAAACCTAACAATGCCATTAGACAAGTAAATATGAAGGAATTAGAGTGAAGTGTAGAGCTCCCAGACTCTTCATCACCATCATAGTCTTCTGGATCGCCAGAAATCGCTACCAAATCTTCTCCGCCACCGTCCACCGCGCCATCCGTGTCGTTGGCGGCAGCAGTCCATTTACCACTGTTGCTTCCCCTGCTGCTCATTGTCATAAGAATTTCTATTAGTTAAAGCAAAGAATCATGCCCATGTTGTCAATTTCAGCTTATTTAGCTATCAGAGAAATTCAACAAAGTGGGGTACGAGAAAGATAGTGTGTATGTACATCTTACCTATACCTTGTTAAAATAGAAAGACTGTTTTCGTTAAATCCTCAGTTCAAGAAAAAATAAAAAAGAAACAATAACAACAATATTAGCAAAGTTGTAACGACTTAGCTAATTATTTGGTCATGGAACTAAATTAAAAGGAAAAACATACAATATCAAACCTTTAAGCAAGAGTAAAGCTATTCCTGAAAAATCTACTTGAGACACATTGTATTCTTAATACATACCCTATTCGGTTTTTTCGAGTCAAACGAGTTTTTTTTATTTTACCATAACTTTTTCACATGCCTATTAAGTTATTGACTTACAATATTTTTTATTGTAACTTTTAAATATATAAATTTTATTTAGAAAAATTTAAAAATTCTATGTTTAAATACACAACCAAAATAAATCTAGAAAAGCGAAAAATTCACATAAATTGGGACAACATGAGTACTAATTATAGTGTCACTCGTAAAGGGAAGTAGCCCAAATTATTACTAGTATTAATTACCAAAGACAAAGTCTAAAGAAGGGCTAATTAAAGTGTTGATTACTCTACTAACATAAAGGACAAAAGGGAGAAAAAGAAAAAGGGTAGGGGGGGAAAAGTGAAAAAGAAGGAAAGTAAAAGGACCTGTGAATAAGAACACCAGCATTCATAGTAATTTGGTCAATAAAATCAGCAGATTTGGGCTCCACACTAAAAGCCTTCTCATATTTAACTTCAACTCCTTCACCTGAGGCCACAAAGTATGCTCCATTTGCCATTACATCCCCTTCACTTCTCCAATTCCAATTCCTCCATTTTTCTTCTCCTGTCTCAACTCTTTTTGTTACCTATGTCCCACAAAAAAAAAAAAAAACATCTCAATTGGGCATCCAATGCAACTTGACCACCAAATTAGTAAATAAAAATAAATTACATAGAAATAATTAATTGTCTTACTAGTTTGAAGAATAGCTTTTCTTTATCCTATATCGCATCAAGATGATAAGAACAAGGATTGTAATAAAGGAATAAGTATTTATTCCTCTTTAATCAGAGTTTCGGGTTCGAGACCTGAATATAGAGTCACCCTGATCTAAATTAGAAATTTATGGAATCAAGTTTGAAATTTTATCGCAGCACATTTAGTTTGCTGGATTCAAAATTTATATTCTTGAACTTATTTAGTGAACTTTTTGGGCCAAAACCAATAGCTTCAACTGAACACGCAAGGACTTGTTTGGCCATAAATTTTATCAAAAAAAATTTCGGTTTTATTTAGCAAACACATGTTTGGCCATAGATTTTGTCTATATTTTGGCAAAATTTCAAATCCCAAAACCATCTCAATAGCTGATTTTGGGCCAAAATATCACTATTATATTTTTCTAAAATTGCCCCAAATTTTTGTATTTTATAAAACATCTCACCATTTATTATTTTATAACAATGTTGTTTCGTCTTCTCCGTCATTTGATAGTATATCATGTAGTTCATTATAAAAATGATAATTTTTTACCAAATTTATTTATGTTCAGGACTATAGTTTGCAATAATATAATGAATGTTATTGATAATGGTAATGTTGGATATTTGTGATAGTTTTTAGAACTTGTGGGTATAAGTCATGTTTCATGTTTTTTCAAAATAAATTTGGAAAATAATTTTTGAAAACTGATGTCCAAACACATTTTCATCTTCAAACCAAACTTCACCCAAATCAGATTTTTCAAAACAAATTTGGGTATCTATGGCCAAACGCTAAATTGTACATTGTATTCGCCCCTAGATGCAAAACATCGATATAATCTTACTAATGGCATATTTGACCAACCTTCTAAAATCAGTTTATTTTGAAAAATACTTTTGTTAAAAGTACTTTTTGTGAGAAAAAATTTGTGTTTGATTAATAATTTGAAAATCACTTTTGAACGGTAATTAATATTTGACCAAACTTTTAAAAAGTACTTTTAAATATATTTACTCAAAAGTGTTTTTCAAAAAGTACTTTTGAGGAGAAACTAATTTTTTCTACTTCTTAAAAAATTATTTCTACTTCTACTTAAAAGTACTTTTTTCCTTCTAAACTTGGCCTAACACCTTAAGTTTTAAAAAATATATTTTTGTTAAAAAAAAATGAAGCATTTTTGGTTAAAAAGAAGTTTGGCCAAATAGGCTATAAGAAAAATAAGACAAGCATAATGTTTTGCTTTTGGTATTTCATCAAATGTTTTTTTATTATTTTGGTAAAAATTTGAAAAAATGACATTGTATAGCCGCTGAAAAAATAATAACCGAAAAAAGTATATAAAATTTGTATGTTTTGTATATATATATATATATACATTATGTATGTTATATACAAAAATTATACAAATTTTATATATTTTTTCAGCTATCAGATATAAATAGTTTATGGCACGGGCTAAAAGTAATAATATCCCTAAAAAAATTAGACTACATAGTTTTTTCAATTTAAAAGAGAAAAGAATGAAAAACAATACTTACCTCTTTAGCAAAAGGGTTGAAAGGTGCAATATATCGATTTCCTTGACTGTTGATAGTAGGATTACCACTTCCTCCAATTGCATACATTTCCCACCTTGTGAAATCATTATTCACAACATGAATATAACCTCTTCTACACCTTGGCATTCTCTGAATTAATTTCTTCCCAAAATGATTAAAAGAAATTGTCACTTGCATCCCTGAATCTGGCAAGTAATCATCACTATGTCCTAATAACATTACCTCATTATGATGTGAAAAATGATTATTCGATATTGTTATACCAGTGGACCCCATTACTACATCAATTAAACCATCTTTACAATTTGATAATGAACAATGGTCTATCCAAATATCTCTTGATCCAAATATAGAAATTCCATCTCCATCTGATTTTGTCCTCCAACCAAAATGTGTAGGACTAGATCTTATATTAGTTTCACCAGATTCATAACAATGATGTATATGAATATTATGAATAATAACGTTTGAGATATATTGTAACGTTACGCATCCTCCACCAGTAATGTGAACGTTAACTCCACGACCATCTAGGGTTTTATACGAGTTGAAAATGAGTTCTTCTGAGAGTTTGATTTCCATGTTGGCTGCAAACACAATCCATAATGGTTCTTCTTGAATGACACCGTATCGGAGAGTGCCAGGTGGCGGGTTAACAGGGTCCGGGTCCGAGGACGAGGTGACAACATAGTAACGACCACCTTTCCCACCCAGGGCGTATTGGCCAAAACCTATGGCACAATCGGCTAGTCTTTGGCGATTTAATTGCCAATTATGGTCACATCGCCAACAATCATCGATAGGGTTGCCAGTTTGGCAAGAAGATTGATCACTCGAGGTGTAGGACAACATTTTTCTTCTTGATTGGAGCATTGAGAGTGATACATTCACTTTTCTGCAATACATTAAAGAAAAAACTTAAATTTCTAGCCACAAATAGTACTAATGTCATGTTACTTCCTAATTTATGTAAGTGTGTTGTATATAAGCCCATTAAGGATAAAATAAGAAGTTTAAAATTAAAATATCATTATTTTTGGAACAGATAAATGGAGCATTTACATGTTATAATATTTTAAAATATATTAATAATGTAAAAATATTTTAAATTATAATAAAAAGGATTGAGTAAAGAATATAGGGTTGGACAACATTAAAGCTCTATGGACAATACTGTAAAAATGCAGAAATTGTTTCCACTCTATGCTTGTACCAACATGGTAAAAGTTCCTATAGGTCACACAACAAAAAGAGAGAGGAAAATGAATTTTATTGTCGAAAGGAAATCCACAAATTAAAGCTATTAAAGGGCCTACAACTAGATACTCAGACAAGCAAAAAGCAGAAAAGAGAAAATAAGAAACCAATAAATACGCATATCTACCTACATCAAGAACTCTTAAAGAGTTAATTAAAGCTCATAAAGCCAATAAAAAGAAGAAAATCCTAAACCCCTCGCCCTCTTAAAAAATAAAATGAAAATAATAAAGTATAACAAAAAGAAAGAAAAGAAATGAAGAAGAGAAACTCAATTATTCCTACAAGAACTTAAGCTCCATCTAATCAAAGAAAATAACTGCTCATTCATTGAAACGACTCTTGAATGTAGAGAGGAAATGCTTAACTCCCTATTCTTGCAAAAAAATGAAAAATAAAATAAAAATGTGGTATCATTATTTTGACGACGACCACAACAACAACAAACTTTGTGTAATTCCACAAGTGGGGTGTAGAAAAGATATGTGTATGTAAACCCTACCCCGACTATTATTTTGACTCTGAACTAAAAATAAAGAATGGGGAGTCCTACTCCTACATTGTGGAATTAATGTGGAAAACACAACAAGTAAAAACAGAGAAGCAAGTAGAGGAAAAGAGAAAGACATAAACAAGGAGTTGAAGCTTAAAAAAATGGTAAAGATAATACCTATTAACTTCAAGAGCAACAGCTTCAGGATCAGGATGCTGACCAGGAAGAGTAAGGTTCATGTACATCCCCAAACCAAAGTGAAAAAATGAAGTTAAAAGCAAGAAAATCACAATGCAGCTTCTTTGGAACATTTTTCCTTACTATATAACTTCTAATTTGGTTGTTTTTAGTGTTTTGGGGTCAGTGAGTTAGCTGCATTGTGGAGAAATATGAAGTTTGTGTTAGTGAGAAAATGGAGTGTGTGTGTGTGTGTGTGTGTGTGAACTGTGCACTGTGGGAGAAGATAACAAATTAGGGTCTTGGGCTGTCTATTTCTACTCAGAGTAGTAGAGAGATAGTATTATACTTTCTGACATGATTTATAGTCATTGTTAAGAGAATCTCTCACGGTCTCACCTGGATTCACTCTTGCTTTAATAGCAGAAAAGCAACAGAGTATATTGAATTTTGATCTTTTTACCCCATCCCCTCTCCCCCCCCCCCCCCCCCCCCCCNATTGTGTGCCTGGGAATGTCAAGTCTATTCACAGTGCTTACACTTTTTTGGTCTCGTTGGATGAAGGTTGTAGCTGGGGGCTGAGCCAGAAGTCTACGAGTTCACTCAAACTCTGTAGTTTTTTTTTTCAAATACCAATATATTTGTGTTAAAAAATTTCTTTAAATTTAAAACTAAATTACTAGTGCTTGAAGTCATCGTTTTAAATCAAGAACCCACAAAATTAAAATTTTGGTTCCATTTCTGGGATTTGCCCCGAGTTATATAAGTATGTAACTATGAAATTATGATCAAACACATATTCAAGATTTAAATTTAATGTGTTTAAAATTCTAAACTTTTAAGAAACATGAGTTCAACACTTACTAAAATACTCTGATTATGTGCGATGTTTGACCAAAATGTATGAGACCTTTCGTTAAACTAATTAAATAAGAAGATAGAGGGTAAATCCTAGTTAAGGATAATTAATTATATATCTGAGATGGATAACATGAATATAAAAATATAGTTGAGTATAAATGTTGGCAGTAGTTATAGTCGGATTTAATATTATGAAAAAGATCAAGCATTAAATAACATTAAATTGCGATAAAACGTAAATAATGGAGAAGATTCACCCAATCTTGAGTGAGGCGTATCCTCTTTCATTTGATAAAGATGAATGATCGACAAATACAAGAATCGTAGGACCCTTTTCAAATCTGATAGGGAGTGTGGAATAACAGATCCTCTAATCTCCTTAGAGAGATGTATTTTTTTATTTAGATCTAGAGATAGAGAGTCTGCCCCTTGTCCTCCACAGAAGTCCTCCCTCCCTTTATAAGGGATATCCCTAGAAAAGTACAATTAGAGGTAATATTCAGTAGAATATTCCCTTTGAAGATTACAAAGAAAAATTAGTCATTACATCTATTTGTACTGCTCGACCTCGGTCATATTGATCACTACTCGACATCGGCCTTATTGATCATTTCTTGACCTCAGCCTTATTGATCAATGCTCGACCTTGGCCTTATTGATCACTGCTCGACCTCGGCCAAACAGCTCAATTCGATTCGGGGTTACTCATGACAGTTGTCTCCGCTTGCCGAATTTCTCTGATTAGATTTTGACCCATACAGTTAGTCCCTCCCCTTATCGAGGTCGCCTTTCTGCCGAGCTCGGTGAGCGAACTTCATTAATCGTAGTTCGAGAAATTCAGATAGGGAGACCGAATGTCAATTCGGGCGAGGAGGCAGAATGTAGATTCAGGCGAGGAGGCCGAATGTTGATTCGAGCGAGGAGGCCGATTGTCGATTCTGGCCAAACCGAATGTCGATTCCAGCCAAACCGAATGTCAATTCGGGCGAGGAGGTCGAATGTCAATTCGGGCGAGGAGGCCGAATGTCAATTCGGGCGAGGAGGCCGAATGTCAATTCGGGCGAGGAGGCCGAATGTTGATTCGGGCGAGGAGGCCGAATGTAATTCGAGCGAGGTCGAATATAACTTGTGTAATTGATGCAGTGTCGCTTATCCGTAAGGATAAAATAAAATCTATAGGGATGTAAAAATTATGTTGCAGTTCATTTAGCTTACTAATTAAATATTTTGATGCCTGCACTTCTAGCATAGTAGGTGGTTCTTAATCCACAAGCGATTCATGTTGTCAAAATATTGAATTGTTATAAATAACAATGTCGAAAGTGATCATTCCCATTTCCATGATTAACAGAAAAAAGTTACGAGGGGAACAAAAAAGGAAATATTTCAAGAGTTGATAAATAATGTGGAAGTAAATTTTGCTCACTATTGCAGTGTAGACTTATGACTTGCGGGTGAGCTTCATGCACTTATGATTTGCTTACACATATCGGAGGAATTCACATATTTTTCAGGATGGCAATCCAATCTCAATCTATGTGGTCTCTTGGAATCTTCAGATTTGCTTTGACGACAATCGTTCCCTGTTCGCGTATTTGGGAGAATGCTCCTGCTTCTATTCCACTTAGAAAAAATAGTGAGTTAAAACCAAACGAAATTGTCTGTTACCTCGATTTGATCGGTCGACGAGTGGAGGGGAGTGACCACGTTCCCTTCTCCGGTTATGCTTTTAGTGGCCGCTACCAATTTGGCAAGGCCGTTCGCTTTGATATTCTATGCTTGAGGGATTTGGTCGAGCTGGCACTCGTCGAACTCGGGTAACGGCTTGCAGATCTCGGCATGGTATTTTTGCAGTCTTTGTTCCTTAATTTGGAAAGTCCATGTGACTTGATTGACAACGAGTTGATTCGCACCGTTGGACGACTCGTTCTGCTCCATACTCGAGTGCTATCTTTAGACCCAATCTTGGGCGCACAACACCAATCTTGAGTTTAGGAACTTGGTATAGTGCCGCATGACATCGACAATATACCACAAACATCCTTATGAGATGAGTAATTTCCACTCAAGAATGTGAGGGAAAGGGAACAAGAATAAATTTATAAATAGATCTGCTCAAGATAGTAATTTTCACTTTATGACATATTAAAATCGCAGAAAGAATAGTTCTTGTCTAAGAGAAGTACAACTTATTTCAGCAAGTATTGGTAATTTTTAAAATGTACTATAGCAGAGAGACATTAAGAATATCACATGTGTTCAAACAAATTAACCAGAAAGAATGTTGCTTAAAGTCTTAAGTGAGGTGCTAGTAAACTCCCAACTACTGTGATTGCTACATTCAGAACAAAGAAGGCATAAGAAAAAGACATACTACCACATTTTCAGGAGTAGATACTTAAGTTATATGAACAAGCCAATACAAATACATAACTCATTTCAACTTCAAGACAAAGAATTATAGGGAGCTTACTTCCATTAATGATTGAAAGCTCCTGGAATATATTGTAAGTGTAACTGTCATAATTGTCAGTTACTTTTAATAAAATTATTTTTAACCTTTGCTTCCTTATCGACACTTATTGTATGTAAAACGTGTGCCTATCAGAAAGGACGAAACACCACAAGGACCAAAGGGGAGGGAGATAGTTAAGCCACATATATCACAAAGGCATGCTTTAAAAAGCTTTTGCCTACAGTTTTTAAAGTTTGCATTTGTGGCGGTAAGGTGAAGCTACAATGAACAGAAATTGAAACTAGAATTGAATTTTAGATCTAGAAGTAACTAAAATTTTAACTAGAAAATCCCCACAAACGGCGCAAAATTGTTTGACCAAAAAATATGAAACCTTTTGTAAAACTAATTAAATAAGAAGATGGAGGGTAAATCCTAGTTAAGGATAATTAATTCTAGATCTGAGATGAATAATATGAATAGAATAGAAAAATATAATTGAGTATAATGTTGGCAGTAGTTATGAACGGATATAATAGTATGAAAAAAACTATGCATTAAATGGCAATAAAACATAAGTAAAGGAGAAGATTCACCCAATCTTGAGTGAGACTGATCCTCTTTCATTTGATAAAGATGAATGATCGACAAATACAAGAATCTTAGAACCCCTTTCAGATCTGATAGGGAGTGTGGGATAACAGATCCTCTAATCTCCTTTGAGAGCTGTGTTTTTTTATTTAGATCTAGAGATATAGAGTCTGCCTCCTGCCCTCTAGAGAACTCCTCCTTCCCCTTTATAAAGGGCATCCCTAGAAAACTACATTTAGAAGGAATATTCAGTAGAATATTTTCTTTGAAGATTCCAAAGCAAAACTAGTCGTTACATCTATCTGTGTTGCTCGACCTCGGCCTTATTGATCACTACTCGACTTCAGCCTTATTGATCACTGCTCGACCTCGGCCTTATTGATCACTGCTCGACCTCGACCTTATTGATCACTGCTCCACCTCAGTCTTATTGATCACTGCTCCACCTCGACCAGACAACTCAATTCGATTCGCAAGTTACTCATGACAGTTGTCTCCGCATACCGAATTTCTCTGATTAGATTTTGACCCATACATGCGCGACATGGTTCTATCCATTGTAGTTATGAAACAATACACTATGTTTGTCAACTGAAAGCCTAAATAATTACAAATATAATTAATGAAAAACATTTTATTAAAGGTAAAATCACAAGAAACAATTCTACCCTTCATGCATGGTGTATTAAGGACATTATTGTCCTCAATGTTTAGAGAAAAGCACGCAGTATCATGGATCTATGACAAATAATACTTAGTAATATAATTAACAAGTTCCAAACTTTTTCCAAGTTCGCTAGGTTTTACTAAATTAAAGGAAATATTAGAACTAAGAGCTACACTCTCCCATCCCCCCCCCCCCACCCCGCAAACCCCCACCCAACAAATAGCCCTCACCTCACCCTCTTATACCACCCCATCAACCCAACCCAACCAAAAGTTGAAAACATAAAAGGTTAAAAAGTGTAAGCTTAGCCTTCTTTACATGAAATTTTCATACTTTAATGTCAATAAAACTGGTTTGGATATTGGGCAAACTAGAAAGTCATTTTAGTGGACCACTAAGGTCCTATTTTGAGGGCCATGTATAACGGGCCTATGTTTTTAACATTATTATAATAATAAGCAGAATTATAGCCTGTTTGGCTGTACTTCTAATATTAGTTTATCTTGAAAACTATTTTTCTCAAAAATATTTCAAAGTGTTTGACAAATTAATTTGAAAAATACTTTACAAATTTGATCAAATTTAAAAAGTACTTCTAAGTGTACTTTTGTTAAACTTTTCAGAAAGAGCTTTCGGGAAGAAACTATTTTTTCTCGGAAAAAATAAAAAATAGTCGGATTTGCAACTGGTAATTGAAAAATAACCAAAGTTTTAAAAATAATCGAAATTTAGCCACTTTTTATTGTAAATATAAAATCCGAAAAAAACACCCTTAAAATCCGAAAATATTACAGCATAATATGTTGGAGTTCGAATTTTTTACATATGAGCTTCCAGCATAATGTGCTGGAGTTCCAACATAATATGCATGGAGTTTATATGCAGGAGCTCCATAATCCCGCATATTATGCTTGAACTTTCCATGTGTTGGAGTTCCAACATAATAAGCTGAAAATTTATACGCATGAACTCCATAATTTCACATATTATGTTGGAACTTTCTGTATTTCAGCAAAATAGCGGATATTTCTTGATGAATTTGCAAAACACTAGCTATTTTTCGATTACTGGTCCAAAAACTGGCTATGCTTCTCAGAACAATTTATCCTTTTACTTAAAAGTATTTTTTTCCTTCTAAAAGCTTGGTCAAACGTCTTAACTTTGGAAATTTTTTTAAATACTTTTGTCCTACAAAAAGCATTTATGGAAAATAGTCATCCATACACCCGCTTAAGTTAAAAATAGTCGATATATATATATATATATATATATATATATATCTAAATTTAATCAATGTATAGCATATAGAAAAAATAAATAATAAATTCGGCTTGTTACTTATATAAAGATCCCGTATAATAGTTCAAGTAGTCACTTCCTACTGGGGGATTTGCAGTCGTACCCTATTTTTGTGCCACATTTTAACATGTACCTTATTTTTTAAAAATTATTGATTTGGTAGCCAATTGACAAAAAATCTGTAATAATATGACAATTACACCCCTGATAAATCGCGTGATCTGCAACCCCATTCATGAAAAAAGATCTCCTCCTCTCTTCTCAGCAACTTTATTAAAAAACCAGAAACTTGTCCAGATTCATCTTTAGAATCACACTTGCATGAAGTTGTTTCACTTTGAAGCTAAAAACTTCATGCTAATGTAGCATGAAGTTGTTTCATGTTGAAGCTAAAACTTCATGCTAATGCATGTTGAAGTTATTTAACCTGCAGTCTACAATTTTGTCATGAGTTTTATCTGAAACTTTAGTCTAAACATGCTGAAGTTATTTAGTTCATTTGCTAAAATTTCAGTTTAAACATGCTGAAATTCTTTAGTTCATTTGCGAAAAATACTAAACATGCTTAAGTTTTTGTCTTGCAGTATGTAATGAGTTTTTGCTAATGCATACTGAAGTTATTTAGTTCATTTGCTAAAACTTCATACTAAACATGCTTAAGTTATTTAGTTCATTTACTAAAACTTCATGCCAAAATATGTTGACGTTTTGTCCTGCAGTTTACAGTTTTGTCAATAGTCCTGAAGGACAAAATCATATTTTTAAAATGCTCTTAACAAAAAATTAAATAGAATACAAACAAAAAAAAATAAAATGAATATAAATTAAAAGGGGACAACCAAATAAGACGTCCCATGCAATTTTTACGTTCCTATGGGGGATTGTAGACAAATTGTGCAGCAACTGTAAGACCACTATGGCCCGTTGGAGCAGTGAATACTTTTGCAATACTCTCTACTCAACCTTTAGGCCCGTAATTAGCTCAGCTGTATCGTTAAAACTCAAAAGTTGCCCTAATTTTTGGCTCCATATCCTCCCCTTCTTCTTTTGAAAAAAGGTATAGGGTCGTTATTGTCCCAAGAAACAAAATTGATAGTGGTCAAATTATGACTAGCACCATAGCAGTAATAATTTTTAGAATTACTGGAGCTTCCCGCCTGACCTTTTTTTAACATATATTAACCTCTTTCCTTGCTTTTTTCACTTTTCAATTTAAGATATTTTGTTCAACGATGATGGGATGATGGTGTCCGGCTAGCTTATACACATCTCGATAAGATATTATTCTGCTCATCAAAACTTAAGCAGATAAAAAAAATCAACAATCATAACAATAACATTACCCGGTATATTCCTATATTGTGAAATCTGTGGATGGTAATGTATACATTATCCATATACCTTGTGGAAGTAGCTGTTTTTATAGACCTTTGGCTCAAGAAAAGAAAACAGTGAAGAAGTCATGTTGAAAATAATGAAGACAAGAACAGTAACAACAACAAAAAAACATTTAATAAAAAAATCAAAACAAGAAAACATAACATATAGTAATAAAAATCGAAGACTAAAATAACATGAGACATGACCATCTAGTGTTTTTTGCTTTTATTAGTTATTTTGGTTTAAGATGTTGGCCAAGATGGAGAAACGTAATTTTTCTCGCAATACTAACTAGCTTATTTGTCATTGAAATGTTGAAATATGTATCATGGCTCTATCTAAAGTCATTTAGACAAAAAAATAATAATTGTGACAACTTTTCTTTGCATAAATAATTACATATCCATTTCCAAGCATGGGAGGAGAGGTATATTCTTTTTCCATCAGACATTGTAAAGTATAACAGCTTCTTTCCAGCAACTTTAACTATTACTGGGCCCATATTTTCTATGATCTTGAATTCTTTATCAACCTATATCCCATGATAGGTTTTGCATTAACTTTTTCTGAATAATTTAGAGACTTTTTTATTAGTTTAATCCTTCATAGACCATGTTTATTATCATCCAACCTTAATCGAAATGAAAAGAAAACCCAAAATATAAAGTAACAATACAAACAACTTTATATCTTTGATTGAACTATTCTTCAACAGCTAAACCAAACACAAGCTAAGGTACAATTTTACAACAATAACAAACCTAATGTAATCTGTAAGTAGAGTCTGAAAAAAAAAATGAGTATGCAACCTTACACCTACCTTATAAAGATAGATAAGTTGTTTACTAATAGGCCCTCGACTAAAGTAAAACATTCCAAAGCGGTTTCGAAAAAGAAAACTATCATAGTGATCAAGAAGCTAGCCATGAAAAAATAGTAAGGAAAGCATTACAAAGCATTTGAAAAAAGGAGCATTAACAACGGAAAAATAATAAGATAAACGAAGCACAAAAAACAACATGTAATAATACGATTCAAAGAAGGTACAATTCTTTATGAATTTAGTTCTATTAAATATAAGGAAAAGTTTAGGTAGTTAGTGTAACGACCCGGCCGGTCGTTCCGAGAGTTTAGTGTTGTTTCTCCTATTTCTGTCTTGTTATGTGTTATTCAGCTCTACCATGTTGTGTTACATTGGTTGGCTCGGGTTCCGAGCGGTTGTGGTGAGAAATGAGACACTTAGTCTCTTACGTTGGGTGAATAGTTAGAAAAGTCAATCGAAAGTTGACTAATAGGTAAATGATCTCGGAATGTGGTTTTGATGGGTCAGATAACTTCGTTAGGTGATTTGGGACTTAGGAGTGTGTTCGAAATATTGTTCGGAGGTCCGGAGTAGAATAAGGCTTGAATTGGCGAAATTGGATTTTTGACGATTTTCGATCGGCAGTGAAAAATTAGCTATCGGGGTCTGAATAGAATTCCAGAAGTTGGAACAAGTTCTTATTGTCATTTGGGATGTGTGTGCAAAATTTCAGGTCATTCGGAGGTGATTTGATAGGTTTCAACATTGTTTGTGGAATTTAGAAGTTTCTAAGTTCTTAGGCTTGAATCCAAGGTAGATTTGGTGTTTCGGTGTTGTTTTGAGTGGTTTGAAGGCTCGACTAAGTTTGAATGAGGTTATGGGATGTGTTGGCACATTTGGTTGAGGTCCCGAGGGCCTCGAGTGTGTTTCGGGTGGTTAACGGACCAATTCTTGGTTTTGAAAGTTGGCAGATTTTCTTGCTGGTGTTCTGTTCTGGTGTTCTTATAGGCGATCGCGTGGGTAAGTATGCGATCGCGTAGGCTTAGCTGGGAGCGGCAGTGAGTGTTCTATGCGATCACGTAGGGTAGGCTGCGATCGCGTGAGAGAGTGGCCTTTGTGCTTTGCGAACGCGTGGTGAGGTTCGCAAAGTTGAGGGCGCGCGTGAAAGGCTGAGGCGGTTGTGCAATGCGAACGCGTGAAGGTGTATGCGATCGCGTGGGGCTGAGTTGCATTGAATCGCGATCGCGTGTGTTAGTTGGCGATCACGTAAGGTTAGTTGGGCTGTGTCATTTGTGCTTTGTGATCGCGTGAGAATTGACGCGATCGCATTGAAGAAAAGACCTGGGCAGCAATATTAAAACTCCAAATCGAGGTTTGAACCTATTTTTCATATTTTGAGCTAGAGACCACAGGATTCGGCGAGTTTTGAAGGATTTTTCAGAGAGTTGATTGGGGTAAGTATTTCTCACTTGGTTTTGGTTAAACTCCATGATTATGCCTTTAGTTTCATCATTTAATTTGTGATTTGAGGTGGAAATTGGGTGAAAAATAAGGGAAAATTAGAGAGTTCACTTTAGGGGTTGGAATGACCATTTGATGGCGGATTTTGATGAATTTAACATGGGTAGACTCGTGAGGGAATAAGGATTCTAGTTTTGTGATTTTTGTTGGATTCCGAGACATGGGCCCGGGGGGCTGGGTTTGACCAAATTCGAGATTTGTGATATAATTTGATAATTTTGATGTGGGCTTCGCTCTTTTGGAACATACTAATGATATAATACTAATTTTTGGTTAGATTCGGGGAGATTTGCGGCTGAGTCGAGCGGCAAGGCATTTCGGAGTAGAGTTTTGGCTTGATTGAGGTAAGTAACGCTTCCAAACTTGGTTTTGAGGGTTCGAAACCCCGAATTACGTGTTATGTGGCTAGAATTTTGGTGACGCATATGCCAAGTGACGGGCGTGCGGACGTGCATCGTGAGACTTGTGACCTGGTTCATTCCATGGCACAGTTTAGTGGTTCTTTCTTGTTGATATTTGTGCTTCTATCAATGTGATTAAAGTAAACATGTTGGAAATCATACTAGATGTTATGTTGAGGCTTTATGCCGATCCTGTTGAGACCAGAGTGGTCATTTATTGCTGTCATCTCATGTGTTTCATTGATATTATATACTCAGTTCTGTCCTTGCATATCATATCATATCATATCATATCATATCATATCATATCATATCATATCATATCATATCATATCATATCATATCTCAGTCTCGGTTGTTGTTGTTTTACACATTATATCATTGATTCGGGGTAGTTCATCATTGTGAGACCATGTGAGCGAGACTGGAGAGTGATCACTAAGTGTGGCCGAGAGCCAGATATGAGTGACAGTTGTGGGATCGGGCTGCACGCCGCAACATATTATATTGATTATGCCTGGATCTGTCTTATGATAGTGCTTGGTCTATAGGAGCCCCTCCGGAGTCTGTAACACACCCCCAGTGAGCGCAGTGATATTTGAGGGATGGATCTTCCCTGAACATGGATCTTGTCTGAAGTGTTTATATTCGGAGATGGATTGTCTCCATGAGGCTGGATTGGCCTGTTTTCCCTCGGTACTGAGCGATTGATGTCAGTAATGCGTATACTTATTCTGGGATGGATATTCCCTGGGCCGTCGAGCCATATACAATACCGAGTGGTTGTGAGATGTATCATTTATCTGGAGATGGATCTTCTCCATAGGGATGAATCGGCCTTCCTCAGTACTGAGTGACTTCTGTCTGATGCGTATATATATTCTGGGATGGATCTTCTCTGGGACATGCGAGCCATATACGGTACTGAGTGGACGTGTATCTGAGAGTGGGAGCACATTGTGTATTTTATGCAGTTAACGCATTGGCATGTGCTAGAAATTGTGTTATAAATATCCTGAACTGTCGAAGTTGCATTTATCATATTAATTGAACTCTTTTTATTATACTGCAAGTATGTCTACATTGTTGCTTAAAGGCTTCCATTGTGAACATGGAGGTTTGGACCGTCACTACCTCTCAACCCACAGTTTGGGCTTGTTACTTACTGAGTTAGTGTACTCACGTTACCCTCTGCACCTTGTGTGCAGATTCAGGTACATCGGGACCGGTAGCAGTTGCTGATCTGCTGATAGAGTTTCATTTGAAGTCTTCGAGGTAGCAGCCGGCGATCACAACCTCGTTTTCTCCTTCTTTATCTTTCGGTCGTACTTTATTATTTCAGACAGTGTTGTCCACTTTTGTATTTCGGCATTTGTAGTAGTAATAGCTCATGACTCGGTGACACTAGTGCTAGGATTTATTTTATTTGTGTCTTAATGATTTTCAACTTTTAAATGTTTTATAATGAGATTTTTGCTGCAAATATAGTGAATCTTTCTGAAAGAAACTTTGAATTAAATGAAGTGTGTGGCTTGCCTGATTTCGATAGGCGCCGTCACGACTGGGCATTTTGGGGTTGTGACAAGTTGGTATCAGAGCCTAGGTTACATAGGTCTCACCACTCATGAGCGGGTTTAATAGAGTCTTGCAGATCGGTATGAAGACATCTGTACTTATCTTCGAGAGGCTGCGGAACCCTTAGGAAAAATCTCACATTCTTGAATTCTTGTCGTGCGAATCCATTACCTCTGCTGACTAAACTTCTAGTTATTTCATTCTTCCACAGATGGTGAGGACACGTGCTACCAATCAGGGTGACAAGACACCAGTTGGGCCCGTGAGAGGCCGAGGCCTTGGTAGAGGGCAGGGTGCAACCCGCGCAGCAGCCGGGGCAGTAGGTTGGAGCCAGTTATTCCAGATCAGGTCCCAGCCACTGATGTCCCGGTGGGACCGGCTCAGGCACCGGTAGTGCCTATTGTTATTCCGGGTCTTCAGGAGACCTTGGCTCAGATTTTGACCGTGTGCACCAATCTTGCACAAGTGGTCGCTATTTCTACTTGGTTGGGGGAGGCACTCAGACTCCCGCCTCCCGTACTCCTAAGCAGGTTGTTCAGGGACTTCATACACCGGGGGCAGCTCCAGCCCAGCCGGTTGTGCCTGTTCAGGATTTTGTGATTCCCGTCATGCCAGATGACGAGCAACGTAGGTTGGAGAGATTTGGTAGACTTAGCCTCCGACTTTCAGTGGTGCTGAGGGCGAGGATGCCCAGGGTTTCTTGGACAAGTGTTAGAGGATTCTTCGTACAGTAGGGATATTGGAGACCAGTGGGGTATTGTTTACCACTTTCCAGTTTTCGGGAGCTGCCTTTACTTGGTGGGAGGCTTATGAGGGGCGTAGGCCTGTTGGTGCAGCGCCCTTACATGGCAGCAATTTTCCTCTCTCTTCCTAGAGAAGTATGTACCACAGTCATGCAGAGAGGAACTGCGCATGCAGTTTGAGCAGTTGCGCCAGGGTGATATGACTGTGACGCAGTATGAGATGAGATTTTCTGAGCTTGCCCGTCATGATATTTGGTTGGTCCCTACAGATAGAGATAGGATCAGGAGGTTTGGGATGGCCTCACATATCAGCTTCGTATTCTTATGACTAGAGAGAGGGTATCAGGTGCTACTTTTGAGCAGGTTGTTGATATTGCCCGAGAGATTGAGTCAGTTCGTCGCCAGGAGAAAGATGAGAGAGAGGCCAAGAGGCCTTAAGGATCTGGTAGTTTTGGTGGTGTTCCTTCAGGACGACAGTTTCATCACGGAAGAGACCGTCCATTCAGGCATGCTCACTCAGGTTGCTCAGGTTATCAGGATGGATCAACTGGTCGTGATCCTTACAGTTCGCATCAGGGGCACCCATCATTTAGTGTTTTACTAGATCAGAGTTCATTCCTGCGCCCCATCGGTTCAGGGTTCATATATGCGTGGTTCTTCTAGTGGTTATCCTGGTGCTAGGGGTTCCCTTCTGTCCCCCGTTCCATTCTTCGATAGGGGTTGCTTCGAGTGTGGAGATGCGGGTCATATCAAGAGGTTTTGTCCCCGTCTTATGAGAGGTACTTATTAGCATAGGAGCCAGACCGGGCTTCAGTCCCAGTTACTGCAGCACCCACCCAGGCAGCTAGGGGTGAGGGTCAGGCAGCTAGGGCTCGCCCTAGAGGGGGAGGTCGATCCGGTGGTGATCAGGCCCGATTTTATGCACTTTTAGCCAGACTAGATGTTATGGCTTCAGATGTCGTGATCCCAGGTATTGTTTCAGTCTGTCACGAGACGCTCAGTTTTATTTGATTCCGGCTCTCCATATTCATATGTTCATCATGTTTTGCCCATTCTCTGGATATGCCCCGTGAGTCTTTAGTTACATCTGTTCATGTGTTCGCCCTGGAAATGATACTGTTGTTATGGACCGCGTGTGTGCCAGTCATGCGTGGTGTCTATTGAGGGTCTGGAGTCCCGAGTGGATTAGTTACTGCTCAGTATGGTCGACTTCGATGTAGTTTAAAGAGGGGAGGTCCTGAATTCTGAGGTAGCATAGACGATCTCAGATGATTAGATAGATGACGTTACTTTTAGGTATGGCTCGATAAAGGTGTAACTTTCGGAAGATGCTCTGTGTCTTGATTTATGGGTACCTCATTGGTGAGGCGGAGCTCTTCTTGTTGTTCGGCTGCGAGTATAATCCGACCTTGTAATACCTACAAGTTTTAGGGGTATTCCTTGCAGCGTGATCGCGTATTGCAGGCGACGGGGTTGAGATCAGATATGTGATTTGTGTGCTTTGAGGGTTTGGTAATTGGAAACTCGGATAAGTAGAAAATTTCATAGTGGAGGATTGTAGAGACGTAGCTAAGGTTAGTTGGATGATAGTGCGTGTTGTTGATATTTAGTCATTTTGGACCTTCAAAGGGTCATTTGTTGATTAGGTATAACTGGATTGATTTGGAGTTCATTAGCAGGCCCAGTAGGGATAGGTGTTTTGCACCGAGTCGGGTTGATTGGCTCTGTAGGGCTATTATGAGGGGTGTCAGTTGGTGGTTATTGGGCTTATCTGTGATCTGGGATGATTTAGGATTTACCCGTCTCTGCTTCGGGGAGCGGCGATTCGTTGATTTTAGGCACGCATGGTGCGGTTCTATGGTGGTCTTATAGCGGGGTTCGAGTAAGGTAAAGTAGCTGGGCATTGTAGGATTTGGACGTATTGGTTGTGTTCTTTCAGGTTCGTGTGGCATGGTAGTGTCTGATTTCCCGTGGTTATGGTAATGCACTTTGAGTACTTGATATCGGGTTTCGCGTGGTTTTTGATTTTGAGAAAAACGTAGCGAGGTATATAATATGGACCAACAATCGGATGGGGTTCATATATTGCAGCGGAGTATGTTAAATATGACCCTCGTGTGTTAGATTCATGTTCTTTGGGGTATGCGGTATGTGAGGAGTTCCTGGTTTGCATTGAGGGTGATACTCATTGGTCTTACGGGGCGGTTTCCTTGTTGATGTTATTTATCATGTTTTATTCCATTCGGGATGTTGTCTATTTGTGCATGGACTGCACGGATTCTGGCTTTAAGCTGTATTGATATGTCATGTCTCTAGAGCGGTTGTGGTATATGAGATGAGGTCGTCGTACCTAGAATGGGTACTATCGGATTTGGTTGCGGCATATGCAGAAGGATATTGATGCTAATCAGCTTAGAAATTTTTCTATATCTCTCGTCGAAGAAGGGGAGTTCCATCACTTGATTATCCGACAAATGGTTATGGAGTTTCGCGTGTGTCTTCTTTATTTGGCAGTATTGGAAGGTGTTAGAACAAGTATATGTGTGATAACAGGTTATTACCGGTATTTGGGTGGCTTGAGCATCTGCTGTGATTTGAACTTATCATTGTGAGTGTGCGAGATACGTAAGATATCATGTGGTTTCATCTTGAGTTATGACTCTGGTTGGTTACATCATGTTCAGACATCTATAGTGTGTGGATGCGTGATTTTGATCTTGTAGATAAGTTCTGACGTGGGAATTTGGATTCTAAGGCGTAGAGATTAGGTTGTATATGGAGGAATTCGAATGTGTTGTGTTATCAGATTTATGTGGGGTATGGTGACGTGGGTTCACCCCCAGGCATGTTCATGGTAAGGTTATTCGGCGGTGTTGATGGCTTTTGGAACAACTCTTGGCACGTTCGAGGATGAACATTTGTTTAATAGGGGGAGAATGTAATGACCCGGCCGGTCATTCCGAGAGTTTAGCATGTTTCCTCTATTTCTGTCTTGTTATGTGTTATTCAGCTCTACCATGTTGTGTTACGAGGGTTGGCTCGGGTTCGGAGCAGTTTTGGTGAGAAATGAGACACTTAGTCTCTTAAGTTGGGTGAATAGTTGAAAAAGTCATCCGGAAGTTGACTTATAGGTAAATGATCTCGGAATGTGGTTTTGATGGGTCAGATAGCTTCGTTGGGTGATATGGGACTTAGGAGTGTGTCGGAATGTTTGTCACGACCCAAAATCCTAAGTTAGGTCGTGATGGCGCCCAATAGCGTGGTCAAGCAAGCCAACTCTCAATTTACTAATAGTTCTTTCTTATTAGATTAAATACGTTACCATATACTCAGTTTTTAAAACTTAAAACATGAATCGACAAGAATAATTAGCCAGTTTTAATCAAAAGCAGTCATGAAGAGGTGTGAGCCAATATATATACAACACGAAATCCATAACAACTAACACGGGTGTGCCAGGAACTAGTGTCACAAGTCCTACGTGCATATTAACAGAATATACAAAAGATATAATATACAATCCCACTGTCTGAAGGAAATAGACGGGAAATAAGCAAAAGAAACCCCATGGTGCTGCCGGATATCGCAAGGAGGAAGCAACTCACCGTGAAGTCAGGTCCGTCGATGGTTAAAGTCAGGCTCCGGTCCGACAACGAGATGCACCAGCCCCAGAACCTGTACAATTAAGTACAGAAGCGTAGCTTGAGTACATAAACATATATGTACCCAGTGAGTATCCCGCCTAACTTCGAAGAGGTAGTGACGAGAGGTCGACATGACACTCACTAAGGTTTAACAATATAATTTAATAGAATATGCTAGAAACGATAGGCATGTAAAGGCAGTGAAGCAACAAATATATATAAGGCACTGAAATCCAAGGACGTAATGGGAATGAATAAAACAATTACTACTTCACCTTCCCCAAAATATCTGTCAAAGCAATGTCCATGAATTTAGTAATAAATAAATCATGCGCATGCAGGGTAAGGACAACCGGCCGGAGTCATAAGATAGTCATGCCCGTGCACTGCCGAGGATCGAACGGCCCAAATCACAAGTGCACCTCTCCACATCACATCTATGCACTGCCGAGGATCGAATGCCCCGAACCAAAAGTGCATCTTTGCCCTAAAGTAATCCTCTCTATGCACTGCCGAGGATCGAACAACCCGAACCAAAAGTACATCTCTCAATCTTCCGTGACGTACGGCTCGTTCCCATAAGAGTGGGGGAAATCACACTCCGCTCGCGGAATGTAAATTGCGAAGCGGTCACATGCACACACATTATTCCTTTTTAAATTACTTTGAGTGAAAAATTCCTTACAAGTTTTCTCAAATTCCATAACCTCAGGGAAGTAAGCAACATGTAACATTTAATTCATTAAGAATATAGTTCATATCAAGTAAAACACAAGGCATGATGTGGGCCTAACTACCCTGACATAATAGTAATAGCCGCTACATACGGACTCTCGTCACTTTGTACGTACTTAGCCCCCACAATTATCACATATAGCATTTAAATCGCCTAGGGGGACAGTTCCCCCTTACAAGGTTAGAAAGGAGACTCACCTCGCGTCGCACCTACTCCCCAGGTCAAGAATGCGCCCGAAACTCGGAACTCGACACCCACGAACTCGGAACTAGCCAAATGTTATACAAATATATCAATTTATATTCGAAGCATGGAATTCTCCTATTACTTAGCCAAATTCACCATTCTTGACGAAATCCCAAAATCCAACCCCGGGCCCGCATGCTCGGATTCCAAAATTTTTTGAAGAAAACACTCACCCATGGACTAAGGATCATTAATACATGATTTTTACTTGATTTCATAGTTAATTGACGGGTAATTTTCAAAATTCTCGAAGGCCCTAGGTTACTACCCAATTTCCTAAATTTTCCACTAACTAAGTAGTTAAATCCTACTAAGAATGCATGTTTAACCAACTTTAGGATAAAATTTAGTTACCTCTTAGTGGTTGGATCGTGGAGCCCTTTTTCCAAGCTCTCAAGTGCTCTTATGGAGGAAGAAAATGAAGACAAATGAAGAAATCCCGTATTTTAAAGAAACACACTGCTTGATAGTGGTTCCGCACCTGCGGCTCGAGGACCGCACCTGCGGTCTCGCACCTGCGGAAAAGGACGAGTAGGCTTGGGCTCGCAGCTGCGGAGAGGAGACTGCACCTGCGTCTCCGCTCCTGCGGAACTTTGTCCGCACCTGCGAGAAATGGGATGCCCGCTAGGGGATTCGAACCTGCGAGTTTTGGTCCGCGGGAGCGGTCCAGCACCTGCGACTGGGCAACCGTACATGCGGTCACACCAGAACAGGTGCACCAACAACTATTTCAGCTGGTTTTTGGCCTCGTGTGGTGTCCGGGAGGCACCTGGGCCCACTCTAGTCCCCGTCCAAATATGGCAACAAGTCCCAAATCATAATACGGACTCTCTCGAGCCTTTGGAACACCAAAACAATGCTAAAACTCAAAATCACACCTCAAAACCCCTAGAACCAAACTTAGGAACTTTAAGTTTTTTTGACTTCGCTAACAACGCGCCGAACAGACCTATGCTACTCGGAATGACACCAAATTTTGCAGGCAAGTCATAAATAACATAACAGAACTATTCCCGATCTCGGAATTCCGTCCGGACCTCTATTACTCAAAAACACGCCCCAAACCACAATAGGAACCTAAGGAACTCTTATTTCAATATTAGGCGCCGAAACGCTCCCATGTTATCCAAAACCCATTCCAAACATACGTCCAAGTCTGAAATCATCATACGAAGCTATTGGAACTATCGAAATTCGATTCCGGGGTCGTTTACCCAAAATGTTGACCGAAGTCAAACTTGGCCTTCAAGGCCAACCTTAAGGAACCAAGTGTTCCTATAGCACTCTAAACACTTCCGAATCCCGGACCACCAGTCCCCGCAAGTCATAAATCATAATAAGCCGCTATGGGAAGTTTCATTTTGGGGAACGGGTCCCGATAACGCAAAATGACCGGTCGGGTCGTTACATTCTCCACCTCTTAAACAGACGTTCGTCCTTGAACGTGTCTAGAATCATACCTGAAGTGCTGAATAAGTGCAGATATTTTCTCCGCATGTCCTCCTGGGACTTCCAGGTTGCCTCCTCGACTGGTTGGCCCCTCCACTAGACCTTCACAGTAGAAACTCTCTTGGACCTCAACTGGCAATCCTCTCTATCAATAATAGCAACTGGCTCCTCCTCCTAGCCCAACCTCTCATCGAACTGAATAGTGCTGAAATCAACCACGTGAGAGAAGTCAGCGTGGTACCTCTGGAGCATGGATACATGAAAAACTGGATGAACTTCTGATAGACTGGGAAGTAAGGCTAGCTCATAAGCAACCTCCCCAACTCGCCTTAACACCTCGAAGGGACCTATAAATCTCGGGCTCAGATTGCCCTTCTTCCCAAACCTCATAATACCCTTCATCGGCGAGACCTTCAACAGAACCTTGTCTCCTTCTATAAATGATACATCACGCGCCCACTGATCCGCATCACTCTTCTGTCTGGACTGTGCTGTGCGGAGCTTCTCCTGTATCAATTTCACCCTCTCCAAAGCATCCCTCACCAGGTCAGTACCGTATAACCTAGCCTCACCAGGCTCAAACCACTCAATAGGGGAACGACATCGCCGACCATACAAAGCCTCAAATGGATCCATCTCAATGCTGGACTGGTAACTATTATTGTAAGCAAACTCGGCCAAAGGTAAAAACTGGTCCCACTGACACCTGAAGTCAATCACGCATGCCCTGAGCATGTCCTCCAGTATCTGAACTGTACGCTCTAACTGACCATCAGTCTGAGGGTGAAATGCTGTGCTGAGATCTATCTGGGTACCCATCTCACTATGCAATTCTCTCTAGAAATGCGAGGTGAACTGAGGACCTCGATCTGATATAATGGACACCGGCACACCGTGCAACCGAACTATCTCCCGAACGTAGATCTGGGATAACCTCTCAGAAGTATAAGTAGTAGCTACTGGAATTAAATGCGCCGATTTGGTCAATC
Source organism: Nicotiana paniculata (assembly GCA_005239505.1). Taxonomy (NCBI): domain Eukaryota; kingdom Viridiplantae; phylum Streptophyta; class Magnoliopsida; order Solanales; family Solanaceae; genus Nicotiana; species Nicotiana paniculata. The sequence continues at coordinate 45,295 of ML310718.1, forward strand.
TATCCACAATGACTCAAACCGCGTCAACCTTCCGCTAGGTCTGACGCAACCCACTACGAAATCCATAGTGATGCGCTCCCATTTTCACTCGAGGATGGGCATCTGCTGAAGTAGGCCTCTTAGCCTCTGGTGCTCATACTTCACCTGCTGGAAATTAAGACACCTAGTCACATACTCAACAATGTCCTTCTTCATCCGCCTCCACCAGTAATGCTGCTTCAAATCACGATACATCTTCGTAGTACCAGGATGAACATAATACCGAGAAATGTGTGCCTCCTCTAGAATCCTCTCCCTCAGGCCATCGACATTAGGAACACATAAGCGGCCTTGAAGTCTCAGAATACCATCCTTGCCAATAGTAACCTCCTTGGCCCTACCCTGAACCACTTCTTCCCGAAGCTCTACTAAGCACAGATCATAGGACTGACGGGCCTTAATCTCCCCCAATAACGAAGACTGAGCAACCACATGTGCTAAAACTCGATGAGGCTCTGAAAGGTCTAATCTTGCCAGACGATTGGACAAGGACTGAATGTCTAAGGCTAGAGCTCTCTCCTCTACTGCAATATAAGCCAAGCTATCCATACTCTCCGCTTTCCTGCTCAAAGCATCTGCTACCACATTTGCCTTGCCCGGATGATAAATAATGGTGATATCATAATCCTTCAACAACTCAGGCCATATGCGCTGCCTCAAATTAATATCCCTCTGCTTGAACAAGTGCTGCAAGCTACAGTGGTTTGTATAAACCTCACAAGACACTCCATACAAGTAGTGCCTCCAAATCTTAAGAGCATGAACAATCACTGCCAACTCCAAATCGTGCACAGGATAATTCTTCTCATGAACCTTCAGCTGGCGCGAATCATAAGCAATAACTCTTCCTTCCTGCATCAATATACACCCCAAGCCAACGCGCGAAGCGTCGCAATATACTGTATACATCCCATAACCGGAAGGCAATACTGGAACTGGTGCTGAGGTCAATGCTGTCTTAAGCTTCTGAAATCTCACCTCACACCCGTTAGACCATCGGAACGGGGCGTTCTTCTGAGTCAATCTGGTCAATGGTGCTGCAATAGAAGATAATCTTTCCACAAATCGACGATAATAGCCTGCTAGGCCCAAAAAGCTCCTGATCTCTGTAGCTGAAGTAGGACACGACCAACTCTGAACTGCCTCGATCTTCTGAGGATCAATCTTGATATCCTCTCCGGATACCACATGCACCAAGAATGCCACAGAATCCAACCAGAACTCACACTTGGAGAACTTAGCATATAGCTTCTGTTCTCGCAAGGTTCTGAGCACAACCCTCAAATACTGCTCGTGCTCACCCAGGCTACATGAGTAAATCAAGATGTCATCTATGAAGACAATGACAAAGGAATCAATATACGGCCTGAACACCCTATTCATCAAGTCCATGAATGCTGCTGGGGCATTAGTCAAGCCGAAGGACATCACCAGGAACTCATAATGGCCATATCTCATACGAAAAGCAGTCTTCATAACATCTGAAACCCGAATCTTCAACTGATGATACCCCGACCTCAAATCAATCTTAGAAAACACACGAGCACCCTACAACTGGTCAAACAAATCATCGATGCGCGGCAAAGGATACTTGTTCTTAGTGCTAATATTGTTCAACTGGCGGTAATCAATACACATCTGCATGGACCCATCCTTTTTCTTCACGAATAGAACTGAAGCACCCCACGGTGATATACTCGGTCTGATGCCCCTTAGCTAACAACTTCTCAAGATGCTCCTTCAACTCCTTCGGAGCCATACGGTACAGAGGAATAGATATAGGTTGGGTGCCTGAAGCTAAATCAATGCAGATCAATATCACGGTCCGGAGGCATGCCTGGAAGGTCTGAAGGAAATACATCAGCAAACTCTCGAACGACTAGCACTGAATCAATCGTCGGAGACTTGGCGGTGGTTTCCCGCACATAAGCAAAATAGGCCATACAACCCTTCTCGACCATATGTTGAGCCTTCAAGAATGAAATAACCCGGCTGGCTGCACTAACTGAAGAACCTCTCCACTCCAGCCTAGGCGACTCGGGCATCGCTAAAGTAACTGTCTTGACATGGCAATCTAGAACGACATGATAAGGAGATAGCCAATCCATGCCTAGAAAAATCTCAAAATCAACCATGTCGAGCAATAAAAGGTTCGCTCTGGTCTCGAATCCACAGAAGGTGATCACACAGGACCGACAAATCCGATCTACAACCACAGAATCGCCCATGGGAGTGGACACATGAATAGGAGAACCCAAGGGCTCACAAGGGACATCCAGAAAATGAGAAAATAAGACCGAAACATAGGAATAAGTGGATCCTGGATCAAATAACACCGAAGCCTCTCTACCACATACTGTAATAATACCTGTGATCACGACGGCTGATGCCACTGCATCTAATATGGCCGGAATGGCATAGAATCTGGCTGGAGTACCGAAAGAATGAGCTCCACCAGAGTGAAAATGAGCTGTTTGACCTCCCCTTGACTGGCCTCCACCCCTAGGACGACCCCTGCCGACCTGTCCTCCACCTCTAGGTGGCCGGACTGCTGGTGCTGGACCCATCGGCTGATAACGCAGTTGTACAAACTTGCCCCAAAACCTGGGACATTGCCTCCTCATATGACCTGGCTCTCCACACTTGTAACAACTCCCAGGTACCATAGTCGGCTGCCTCGAAGAAGAACCCTGAATGGCCGGAGGACGATGAGAGCCCTCAGGCATAGCACTGAAGTAAGGGTCGGAGGATCTCAGATGACTGGGATAACCACTGTGTGAACTATGAATGGCTGGAGGACGGTAGGAACGCTCTGGCATGGTGCTGAAATGAGGCCTTGATAGAACACCTCGGGGAGGTGGTGGAGGTGCTGAATATAAAGGCCTGCTGGGCTTGACCGCTGCTATACTGACCCCTGCCCCTAGCTGGGGCACCTATGAAATCTTCAGAGAATCTAGACCTTTTTTCCTGCTTCCCCTGCTCCCTGCTCCCTGACCGATACCCCTCGATCCTGCGAGCAATCTCTGTCACGAGTTGATAAGGAGTACCCATATCCACCTCTCGGTCCATGGTGGCCCTAATTCCTGGATGCAACCCAGCCACAAATCTCCGCACCCTTTCTGCATCAGTAGGTAATATCATGAGTGCATGGCGAGAAAACTCTGAAAACTTGGCCTCATAATCTGTCACTGACATTTGTCCCTTCTCTAGCCGCTCAAACTGATACCGCAGCTCTTCCCTCTCATAGGGTGGGATATATCTATCTAGAAACATCTGCGTGAACTGCTCCCAGGTTACATGAGGAGAATCTGCTGGCCTGCTGATAATATAAGACTGCCACCACCTACGAGCTCTGCCCTCAAACTGAAAGGTAGTGAAATCCACTCCATAGGACTCTAATATCCTCATTTTGTGCAGTATGTCCTTTCACCTGTCCACAAAGTCCTGGGCATCCTCACCTCGCTCACCCCCAAATACTGTAGGGTGAAATCGGTTCCATCTATCCAATAACTTCTACGGATCGCCGTCCGTAGCTGGTCTGGGCTCAGGTGCTGCTGTAACAAGCTGGACCCCACCCACGGGCAGTGTACCCGGGGTATGATGTAATGCTGCTGTCTGGCCTGCAGCCTGGGCAGTAGGGGTCTGGACTCCCCCTCCCGCCTGAGAAGTGGCAAGATTTGCTGGAAATAAACCAGCCTGGGACATGGTGTCCATAAATCTCATCATACGGCCCATGACTGCCTGGAAGCCTGGCGCCGTCATGAAGTCTACTGGAGCAGGATCTGCTGGAGGTACCTCGTCCTGCTCCTCTATAATAGGGTCCTTTGGTGGTGGAACCAGAATAGCTATGGGACGCCCTCGTCCCCTACCGCGGGCCAGTTCCCTCCCCCAACCTCCGCCACGGCCTCGGACAGTGGGGGTAGCGGCCCTTCCTGGATATGGAACATCAGATGCACGTGTCCTCACCATCTGTGAGCGAATAGAAGAATGAATTTAGTAAATCATCGACTACACGATAGAATAAGAACAAAGATATGTTTCCTAACACCCTATAGCCTCCTGAAGATAGGTACGGACGTCTCCGCACCGATCTGCAAGACTTTATTTGGTTTGCCCGTTACTCGTGAGACTTACGTGAACCTAGTGCTCTAATACCATGTTGTCACGACCCAAAATTCTAACTTAGGTCGTGATGGCACCTAACAGCGGGGTCAGGCAAGCCAACTATCAATTTACTAATGGTTCTTTCTTATTAGATTAAACACGTTACCATATACTCAGTTTTTAAAACTTAAAACATGAATCAACAAGAATAGTTAGCCAGATTTAATCAAAAACAGTCATGAAGAGGCGTGAGCCAATATATATACAACCCGAAATCCATAATAACTAACACATGTGTACCAGGAACTAGTGTCACAAGTCCTACGGGCATACTAACAGAATATACAAAATATATAATATACAATTCCACTGTCTGAAGGAAATAGACGGGAAATAAGCAAAAGAAACCCCATGGTGCTGCCGGATATCGCTAGGAGGAAGCAGCTCACCATGAAGTCAAGTTTGTCAATGGTCAAAGTCAGGCTCCGGTCTGACAACCAGATGCACCAGCCTCAGAACCTGTACAATTAAGTACAGAACCGTAGCATGAGTACATAAACATATATATACCCAGTCAGTATCCCGCCTAACCTCGAAGAGGTAGTGACGAGAGGTCGACATGACACCCACTAAGGTCCAACAATATAATTTAACAGAATATGCTAGAAACGATAGGCATGTAAAGGTAGTGAAGCAACAAATATATATAAAGCACTGAAATCCAAGGAAGTACTGGGAATGAATAAAACAATTGCTACTTCACCTTCCCCCAAATATCTGTCAAATCAATGTCCATGAATTTAGTAACAAATAAATCATACGCATGCAGGGTAAGGACAACCGGCCGGAGTCATAAGATAGTCATGCCCGTGCACTGCCGAGGGTCGAACGGCCCGAACCACAAGTGCACCTCTCCACAAATCACTCACATCTATGCACTGCCGAGGATCGAACGACCTGAACCAAAAGTGCATCTTTGCCCTAAAGTAATCCTCTCTATGCATTGCCGAGGATCGAACGGCCCAAACCAAAAGTGCATATCTCAATCCGCCGTGGCGTACGGCCCGTTCCCATAAGAGTGGGGGAAATCACACTCCGCTCGCGGAATATAAATTGCGAAGCGGTCACATGCACACACATTATTCCTTTTTAAATTACTTTCAGTGAACAATTCCTTACAACTTTTCTCAAATTTATAACCTCAGGGAAGTAAGCAGCATGTAACATTTAATTCATTAAGAATATAGTTCATATCAAGTAAAACACAAGGCATGATGTGGGCCTAACTACTCGGACATAATAGTAATAGCCGCTACATACGGACTCTCGTCACTTTGTACATGTGTAGCCCCCACAATTATCACATATAGCATTTAAATCACCTAGGGGGACAGTTCCCCCTTATAAGGTTATAAAGGAGACTCACCTCGCGTCGCACCTACTCCCCGGGTCAAGAATGCGCCCGAAACTCCGAACTCGGCAACCACGGAATCGGAACTAGCCAAATGTTATACAAATATATCAATTTATATTCGAAGTATGGAATTCTCCTATTACTTAGCCAAATTCACCATTCTTGATGAAATCCCAAAATCCAACCCCGGGCTCGCATACTCGGATTCCAAAAATTCTCGAAGGAAACACTCAACCATGGCCTTAGGATCATTAATACATGATTTTTACTTGATTTCATAGTTAATTTATGGGCAATTTTTAACTTCTCGAAGGCCCTAAATTACTACCCAATTTCCTAAATTCCACTAATTAAGTAGTTAAATCCTACTAAGAATGCATGCATTAACCAACATTAGGATATAATTTACGTACCTCTTAGTGGTTGGGTCGTGGAGCCCTTTTTCCAACCTCTCAAGTTCTCTAATTGAGGAAGAAAATGAAGAAATCCCATATTTTAAAGAAACACACTGCATGACAGTGGTTCCGCACCTGCGGCTCGAGGACCACACCTGCGGTCTCGTACCTACGAGTAAAGGCTCGCTCCTGCGGAAAAGGACGAGGAGGCCTGGGCTCGCACCTGCGGAGAGGAGACCACACCTGCGTCTTCGCTTCTGCGGAACTTTGTCCGCACCTGCGAGAAATGGATTGCCTGCTGGGGGGTCGCACCTGCGAGGCTGGGACTGCAGGAGCGGTCCTGCACCTGCGACTGGGCAACCGCACCTGCGGTCACACCAGAACAGGTGCACCAGCAGCTATTCAGCTGGTTTTTGGCCTCGTGTGGTGTCCGGGAGGCACCTGGGCCCACTCGATCCCCCGTCTGAATATGCCAATAAGTCCAAAATCATAATACAGACTCGCTCAAGCCTTTGGAACACCCAAAACAATTCTAAAATTCAAAATCACACCTCAAAACCCCTAGAACCAAACTTAGGAACTTTGAGTTTTCTTGACTTCGCTAACAACGCGCCGAACCGACCAATACTACTTGGAATGACACCAAATTTTGCAGGCAAGTCATAAATGACATAACAGAACTATTTCCGGTCTCAGAATTCCGCCCAAACCACTATAACTCAAAAACACGTCCCAACTCACAATAGGAACCTAAGGAACTCTTATTTCAATATTGGGCGCCGAAATGCTCCCGGGTTATCCAAAACCCATTCCGAACATACGTCCAAGTCCAAATTCATCATACGAAGCTACTGGAATCGTCAAAATTCGATTCCGGAGTCATTTACCAATGTTGACCGAAGTCAAACTTGTCCTTCAAGGCCAACCTTAAGGAACTAAGTGTTCCTATAGCACTCTAAACACTTCCGAATCCCGGACCACCAGTCCCCGCAAGTCATAAATCATAATAAGTCGCTATGGGAAGTTTCATTTTGGAGAACGGGGCCCGATAATGCAAAACGACCGGTCGGGTCTTTACAATGTTGTTTAGAGGTCCGGACTAGAATTAGGTTTGAATTGGCGAAATTGGATTTTGGGCGATTTTCGGTTGGTAGTGGAAAATTAGCTATCAGGATCGGAATGGAATTCTAGAAGTTGGAACAGGTTCGTAATGTCATTTGGGATGTGTTAGAAAAATATCATGTCATTCGGAGGTGATTTGATAGGTTTCGACATTGTTTGTGGAATTTAGAAGTTTCTAAGTTCCTAGGCTTGATCCGAGGTAGATTTGGTATTTTGGTGTTGTTTTGAGTGGTTAGAAGGATCGACTAAGTTTGAATGAGGTTATGGGATGTGTTGGCACGTTTGATTGAGGTCCCGAGAGCCTTGGGTGTATTTCGGGTGGTTAACGGACCAATTCCTAGTTTGAAAGTTGGCAGATTTTCTTGCTGGTGTTCTAATATGCGATCGCGTGGGTAAGTATGCGATCGTGTAGGCTTATCTAGGAGAGGCAGTGAGTGTTCTATGAGATCGCGTAGGGTAGGTCGCGATCACGTGAGAGAGTGGCCTTTGTGCTTTGCGAATGCGTGGTGAGGTTCGCGTTCACATAGAAGTTGGGGGCGCGTGAAGGGCTGAGGCAGTTGTGCTATGCGAACGCGTGAAGGTGTATGCGATCACGTGGGGTTGAGTTGCATTGAATCGCGATCACGTGTGTTATTTGGCGATCACATAAGGTTAATTGGGGATGTGTCATTTGTGCTTCGCGATCGCGTGGAATTGTAGCGATCACACTGAAGAAAAGACTTGGGCAGCACTATTAAAATTCCAAATCGAGGGTTTGAACCCATTTTTCAAATTTTGAGCTAGAGACCACGGGATTAGGCGATATTTGAAGATTTTTTTAGAGAGTTGATCGGGGTAAGTATTTCTCACTTGGTTTTGTTTAAACTCCATGATTATGACTTTAATTTAATCATTTAATTTGTGATTTGAGGTGGAAACTGAGTGAAAAATGAGGGAAAATTGGAGAGTTCACTTTGGGGATTTGAATGACCATTTGATGCCGGATTTGATGAATTTGACATTGGTAGACTCGTGAGGGAATAAGAATTCTAGTTTTGTGATTTTTGTTAGATTCCGAGACGTGGGATTGGGGGGCCGGGTTTGACCAAATTTGGGATTTGTGATGTAATTTGATAATTTGATGTGGGCTTCGCTCTTTTGTCAAATACTAATGATATAATACTAAATTGGTTAGATTCGGGGCGATTTTCGGCAGAGTCAAGTGGCAAGGGCATTTTGGAGTAGAATTTTGGCTTGATTGAGGTAAGTAACACTTCCAAACTTGGTTTTGAGGGTTCGAAACCCCGAACTACGTGTTATGTGGCTAGAATTTTTGGCGACACATATTCCAAGTGACGGACGTGCGGGCGTGCACCGTGAGACTTGTGACTTGGTTCATTCCATGGCACTGTTTAGTGGTTCTTTTTAGTTGATATTTGTGCTTCTATCAATGTGATTAAAGTAAACATGTTGGAAATCATGCTAGATGTTATGTTGAGGCTTTACGCCGATCCTGTTGAGACCAGAGTGGTCATTTATTGCTGTCATCTCATATGTTTCATTGATATTATATACCCAGTCTTATCATTGCATATAATATCATATCATATCATATCATATCATATCATATCATATCATATCATATCATATCATATCATATCATATCACAGCCTCAGTAATTGTTGTTTTACATATTATATCATTGACTCATGCTATTTCATGCATTCTGTAACACACCCCTAGTGAGCACAGTGATATTTGAGGGATGGATCTTCCCTAGACATGGATCTTGTCCGAAGTGTTTATATTCGGAATATGGATTGTCTCCATGGGGCTGAATTGGCCTGTTTTCCCTCGGTACTGAGCGATTGATGTCAGTAATGTGTATACGTATTCTTGGATGGATCTTCCCTGGGACGTCGAGCCATATACAGTACCGAGTGGTTGTGAGATGTATCATTTATCTGGAGATGGATCTTCTCCATAGGGATGGATCGACCTTCCTCAGTACTGAGTGACTTCTGTCTGATGTGTATATATATTCTGGAATGGATCTTCCCTAGGCCATGCGAGCCATATACAGTACTGAGTGGACGCGTATATGAGAGTTGGAGAACATTGTGAATTTTATGCAGTTGACGCATTGGCATGTGCTAGAAATTGTGTTATAAATATCCTGAATTGTCGAAGTTGCATTTATCATATTACTTGAACTATTTTTATTATACTGCAAGTATGTCTACATTGTTGCTTAAAGGCTTTCGTTGTGAACATGGAGGTTTGGTCCGTCACTGCCTCTCAGCCTACAATTTGGGCTCGTTACTTACTGAATTGGTGTACTCACTTTACCTCCTGCACCTTGTGTGCAGATGCAGGTACATCGGGACCCGGTAGCGATTGCTGATCTGCTGATAGAGTTTCATTTGGAGTCTTCGAGGTAGCATCTGGAGATCGCAACCCCGTTTCTCCTTCTTTATCTTTTGACCGTACTTTATTATATCAGACAGTGTTGTCCACTTTTGTATTTCGACATTTGTAGTAGTAATAGCTCATGACTCGGCGACACCAGTGCTGGGATTTATTTTATTTGTGGCCTAATGATTTTCAACTTTTAAATGTTTTATAAATGACACTTTTGCTGCAAATATAGTGAATCTTTCGGAAAGTAACTTTGAATTAAATGAAGTGTGTGGCTTGCCTGATTTCGATAGGCGCCATCATGACTGGGCATTTTGGGGTTGTGACAGTTGGCAACTTGAATGTTCACCTTGTTAACGAGGTAAAGAAATTACAAGTAGGGCTGTTTGATCACGCTCAACTATGTCTTATAAAAAAACAAACGGGCGTTGCAAATATAATCTGATTATTTTTCCCAGAGTCGAATCCCACAGGGAACTAACGTATCAATTGTTATTGTCAGGTTACTAAATTCTCAATAATCAAATTTCTCAAAAGTTATGAATATCACTTGGTGGTGTTTTTACTACTACAGCTGAACAAAATTTATAAACTAAAGATTAATTAACAATGAGGTGTAAAAAATTGTAATAAAGGTCTAAGGCAATGGTTTCCCCCGTTGGTACTTTCCCTAGTTGTATGTTCCTATAGCTTTGACTTGGTTGTATCTATCAATCATGAACTCTCCAGCTATCGTAAATCTCTCTCGAGCATTTATGATAATTTACTAGTCTCACTCTCTCGAGCTACGCTAGCTATATTTACATTACAGCTCACTTTAGATTACACCCGAGGTATATTATCTCTAATCCAACCTCTAAACCCTCGGTTATGACTCTCGTCTATACTCCGGGAGTGATGTTGTTCAACAGCTACATAAATATGCAATCTCTCTCAAGCAGATACATAATAAATAGGAACCGCTAGTTGAGGGCCTTTCAACTAACTACAATCAAAATGTAGTTGAACAAATAGAGATAAATAACCAACTAAAAACTATATTAACATGCCAATGAGTTCATCCCCAACGGGTTCCACCAGAACCTTTGATTAAAGTATTTAGCTACACATAATAACAATGAAAACTACAAAAGAATTCATGAGCAATGATAAAAATCACAAGAGAAGGAGATAAGGATTGATGCCCCAATTGCCTCCTTGCCTCTTGCCTTTATGTTCTAAACTCTAAAACCTGATTCCAACCTACTCTTGGGCGAAGTGGACCTTATATAGTTGGTGTATAATGTCTTAGGACTTCCAAATTTACCCCTGAAATAATGCCTCACGCGTCTGGACTAGCGCGGGCGCGCTAAGCCCGCGCTATGCCCACGCTAGTGGGGTTTCTGTCTGCCTCTGGATCGCTGGACTAGCGAGGGCGCGCTAATGCCGCACTAATGCCCGCGCTAAAAGGGTTCTTCACTGCATCATGAGATCTGAACTAGCGCGGGCGCGCTAGTAGGGTTTTCCACTGTCTCCGCATAAATCCTTGAGTCTTCAATCTTCAATTCATCCAAAAGGTATCCCATGGTCTATTCTAATTCAATTCTTGCTCGGATCACCGCCATAAGCTTTCCTTACGGTATTGCACTCCTGTGAAACACACAAGTCACCATTAGAGCACATTTTATCCTTATTTCACATACTTAAGACAGTAAAGCATCATTAAGTTAGAGTATAACATAAGCCAAACCATACACTTTTAGCCTATTATCACTGTTCAAGCCGAAATTATATTTTATTGGCTTATTTGTATCGGATTATCGGGGTAACGGATGCACTACTAGAAATCCGGTAAATACCGACCAAAATTTTCCGACCAACATTGGTCGGTCAAAAAAAGCGACCAAAGTTGGACGGAAACTGGGAGAAAAATATTTTACATTTATTTTAAAAATAATACCAACCAAAGTTGGTCGGTAAGTTGGTAAACAAGTTGACCGAGCTGGTCAGACTTGCTTAATCAAAGAAACTTTCACATTACCGACCAACTTTGGTCGGTATTGTGGACCCAATTTTTAAAATTTTAATAGTTATATTATTATTTAAAATGTTTTATAAAATTTAAAGAAATTTTATTAAAAATTACCGACCAAAGTTGGTCGGTTAATTCAGGAGAAGCATTTACCGACCAACTTTGGTCGGTAATGTGGACCCAATTTTTAAAATTTTAATAGTCATATTATTATTTAAAATATTTTATAAAATCTAAAGAAATTTTATTTAAAATTACCGACCAAAGTTGGTCAGTTATTAGGTCAACATTGGTCAAAATTATGAATCACTTTTATATTTACTATCTAAATAATATAAATGTAATCCGTCAATACTTTTATAATACAAATAATAAATACACTAATATATACTATAACTATTATAACATGCTACATATGTAGTTAAAGTAGTACAATGAAGCATTTTATACACACACACACACACACACACACACACACACACATATATATATATATATATATATATATAGAGAGAGAGAGAGAGAGAGAGAGAGAGAGAGAGATAGATATTGGTCAAAAGTTTTTTTTTAATATTCAACGATTCATCTAAGTAAGTTATAAGTCGATGAATCAATTTACAAACAGATATATTTGATGATAAATTATTTATACTAACTAGGATCTTCACAAGTCTATTAATCCCTAATAGTAAAGCGTTCACTTTGAAACATGGCCGAAAGCAATCATGGTTTGACTGTCATCGTCAATTCTTGCCTCATGATCATGAGTTTAGAAGGATGAAAAATGCATTCAAAAAGAATAAAATGGAATATGATTCTCCACCTCCGATACTTTTTAGGTAAGGATATTTGGGAGAGGGCCCAGAACTTCAGTAAAGTTACTGAAGCTCCACCTTATAGATTTCCTGGATATGGTGTTACTCATAATTGGACGAAACAAAGTATATTTTAGGAGTTTCCTTATTGGAAGGATAATCTACTCCATCACAACCTTGATGTCATGCATATTGAGAAGAATTATTTTGACAATTTGTTCAACACAATGATGGATGTTAAAGTTAAGACAAAGGATAACCCGAAGGCTAGAATGGCCTTACAAGAATATTGCAGGCGGTATGAATTACACTTGAAGACAGAAAACAATGGTAAGGTGTTCAAGCCCAAATCAAGTTACACATTCACTTTGGAGGAAAGACGACAAATTTGTGATTGGGTTACGAAATTGAAGATGTGTGAGGGTAATGCATCGAATCTTGGAAAAAAGTAGATATGGAGGTAGGGAAGTTGAGCCATTTGAAAAGTCGTGACTGTCATGTTTTCAAGTAGACCTTAGTGCCTATTGAATTTTGTGGTTTGCCTGAAAGAATCTGGAAACCCATCACAGAGATTAGTTTGTTTTTCAAAGACTTGTGTTTTACCACATTAAGGGAAGAAAACCTACTCAGGATGGATCAGAACATTCGTGTAACTTCTAGTAAGATGGAAAAAATATTTCCATGTGATTATTTTGATGTGATGGAACACCTTCCAATCCAACTTGTACACGAGGCAGGACTTGGAGGTCCTGTTCAATGCAGATGGATGTATCCCTTTGAGAGGTAATATTATAAGTTTGATGTAATTTTTTATTTTATTTGAATATTCTTGGATAACATGATATTATGTAGGACAATTGACAAATGCAAATAATTTGTTAAGCAGAGGAATAAGATTGAAGGATCTATATGTGAAGCTTATCTTGCAAAGGAAACTGCTCATTTTTGTTCTTATTATTTTGAGAGTAACGTGCCATGTTCTAGGAATAGGCCCAATAGGCAAACAGTCGAATGTGTGAATGATCCATTATATCCACCAATGTCCATATTCAATCAGCCAGGACGATGTTCTAAGTATGTTAGAAAGAGAAGTTTGAGTGATATGGAGTACAAGTCAGCTACACTTCATGTGTTGCTACATATTCCCGAAGTTGTACCATTTCTCAAGTAAGTATTGATTATAGTTATCAAAATATAAAATTTACTGTGATTACATCTTAATGCAACTACTAAAAATATTTGATGTGTCACAGTTACTTTGTGGGTCAATTTGGCCATGATGCTGTATATACGAGATCTGATACGTGGTTCAAATTCTTTTTAAGTTTATCCTGATAATGTTCTAACATTATGTAGGTAAATAATGTTTGTAAGTTATGCTAACTTATGATTTTTTAACACTATGTAGGTAAATAATCCAAATAATGGTGTAAATCAATGTCTAAGTACGTAGTGAATGGTTATAAGTTCCATACAGAGGATTGCTCTAAAAATAAAAATAGCAACAACAGCGGGGTGTGGGTTCAAGGTGGTGATGGCAACCAAGTTGGAGATATTGATTATTATGGTGTGCTCAAAGAAATAATAGAACTAGAATATACAGGTTGGCCATATAAGAAATTGATACTCTTTAGATGCAAGTGGTTTGACCCAAATCCAACAAGAGGTACAAGAGTACACAACCAATACAACATAATTGAGGTTAATCATATAAGGGAGTATGATCACTATGATCCTTTCGTAATTGCACATAGTGTTAGGCAAGTGTATTATGCTCCTTATCCATTGCGGTGGAATAAGTCCGATTGGTGGATTGTAATAAAAACTAAGCCTGTAGGTAGGGTGGAAGTCGAGAATGTGTTAGATGTTGCAGATCAAAACGATATCTCCAGTGTTCACCAAATAGTGGACGATCAGTTAGAAAATGATTTGGAACATGCTGAACGCATATTGGAAGAAGTTGATATAAATGAATTAACAATTATAGAAAATGAGGACGAAGAATCAACAGATGAAGCTCAAACAAGTGAGGCGAAGAATTCTCGGATAAGGAACAATACGTCGATGATATTATAGCTAGTTTCTTATATGTTTCAATCTAAATATGTATGATATTATGCAGATGGCAGGCAAGGGTCAAGGTAACAATGACCTTACTGGTTCTCGAGGTCGAGAAAAGTCTAGGAAGGGAAAGAGGAGGGCAAATAATAATACTCCCTCTTTTCCACCCTCTTCAAAGATGCATATGTCTTATCCTCCACCCCACGGTTATACTGAGCTGCCACAGCATCATGAGCCCTACACCTTCATCCAGACACCAAGTCTTTCATCACAGGGCCATAGGACTATACGTCCGACATACATTCCAGCTGCCTCACGACCACGTGGATTACAGTCATCTGCATCGCAACCATCTATATCACATCCCTACATATCACAGCCACATGGATCACATCCATCCATGTCATATCCACTCGGGTCACAGCCACTCGGGTCATAGCCATCAGTATCACAGCCACTTGGGGCCCATCCAGATATGTCGTAGTCACAGGGATTGCAACCATATTCATCAGCGACTCCATCTATTTCAGGCCTTCGCCTGCGAGGTAGTAGCTATGACCCCCCTACACCTTCCACACATGCCTATGATACACATGCTTCGAACGATGATGATAACGACGAGGAAGTACATTATGATCAATACGGCAGGATCATCATAGTCCCTGAGGGTGATGGGTAAGAGTTATTTGTTATGTTTGCGTTTATTGTTTTGTAACGTTTTTACTAAGATATTAATGTGTTTTTATTGTTAAAGTGCAGGTTCATCCCGAGTAATAAGACTACGAGGATAATCACCAAAGCCATCAGAAAGCTTTATGATGGCCCTTATGTGACTTGGACTGATTTCCCATTCTCGCCGAAGGAGTAAATTTTCAATCAATTTAAGGTATAAATGTTCTTTTAAGCAATTTAATAATTTATATTTATGATATTTCCATATAATATTTAACTTTTGAAATACAGAGAAAGTGTGTATGGGAACACCGCTATAGCGCGGAAGTGGCTGCAAATTTTCATCATAAAGCTCGCAAGCGATTGTCGGATGCTTTCTCCGATGCTAGAAAGAAGAACAAGAAGCATGACTAGTTACTTCAAAATTTATGGGATAATTTTCAAAGGCAATGTCTTACCGCAAAGTTCTTAGAGAAGAGCAAAAAAGGAAAGAAAGCTCGCGCATCTGAGAAGGGAGGCTCCTTGCACACTGGAGGTGCGATCAGCCTAGGGACAATAAAAAGAAGATTGGTACGTAATTGCTTAAATTATTTTAATTTTCAAAGTATATCTATCCTGTTTATTAACTAAATTAATTTGTTTTTAGGAAAAGAAGTTGGGATATCCAATGAACCGTGATGATATATTCAAGGAGACGCATATTGTAAAGAAGAAGAAAGAGACGAATCAAGAAAGATGGGTCAAGGACCGGGCCTCGACTGTATATGTAAGCTTTCACTTTACTTTAAGTATTTTAATTTACTTTTATATAAATTTTGAAATACTAATTCAATTAAAATTTTCGTATAGTCTTGCTACCAAACTAACGTGGAGGAATTCATCCGCACTCAGCCAGCTGGTGAATCGGGCGAGCCAACCCAACCTTCGGACGAGGATGCTGAAAGACTATGGATGGAGTCTACTGGCGGTCCAAAATGGGGGAAGGTATACGGGCTTCCTACTAAAAAGTTCCATCGCTATAAGTGTGGAATGCAAGGAATAGGGACTTCCTCGCAAGGCGAGCAACTTAATGGGGAGAGCCTCTTCGTTATGCGGGAGACTGTGACAAAGCTCACATCCGAGCTAGAAGCGGCCAAGGAAAGAGAAAGGGTTAGAGATGCTCAATTCCTTGGCATGTAAGCTCAGATCAGAACTCTCCTATCTACTGGAGCTTTCCCATTGCCCGAGTCTCGTGATTCATTGCCAGAGGCTTGACCTGCACGTGATCGTTCCTCCTGTCCTCCCTATGATCGTTCCTCCCGACCTCCACAAGACCCTTCTCTATACAGTCTTGTAGATGAAAGTTCATCAGACGGTGATGACGATGTTGTAGACAACACTTCTTGACTTTTATATACTTTGAACTAGACAAATAGAACCAGTTTTGAACTAGTTGTAATAAGTTTTAACTTGGTTTTAGATTTTTTAGTTCAATTGAACTTTAATTTGTTAGTTTTAATGTATTTATTGATTGAATGTTGTTGTTGTTGTTGTTGTTGTTGTTGTTGTTGTTTTATGTTGCTATTAGGGATTTTGGTACGCTGGCAGGTGGTGTAGCTACCAAAACATGTATTTTATGCCAAAATTAAAACCCAGAAAACCGACCAAAGTTGGTCGATTTCTAATTAAAAAAAATATTTTTCTGCAAATTATTGACCAAAGTTGGTCGGTAATCATTAAAAAAAAATAAAAAATTTACAATTACCGACCAAAGTTGGTCGGTTAATGAACAAGGAATTCCCAGAATTCAACATTACCGACCAACTTTGTTCGATATTTTTTAAAATTTAATAATTAATAAAAAATATAATTTAAATATACCGACCAACTTTGTTCGGTAAAATTAAATTATTAAAATTTATTTCCGACCAAAGTTGGTCGGATGGTCTTTTAAATTCTTCACATGGTCGTTTTAACATACCGACCAACCTTGGTCAGTATATTAAAACGATCATCAAAATAGCGACCAAGCGTATTTGGACGTGTTTTGGTCGGTAATTGGCCATAACCGACCAACGTTGGGTGATTTTTCTGGTCGGTATTTACCTGATTTCTAGTAGTGATGGTGAATGGATTGAGATTTTATAATTAACAACTTAACGTTTGGGGGCGGATAACTTAATTTTCTTATCGGGTAAACCGTTAGTCCGTTAAGAATTTTTATATTTACACTTTTACCCCTATGTATATAAAGTACTATTGAAACCTTAAATGGCTAAATCCCTAATTTCTATTTTCTAATTCTCAATTGTCTGCAGCCACAAGAGACAGAGAAGTCGTTAGTCTCGTCTATCTCTTGAACTGAAAATTGAGAAGTCAAAAAATCGAAATCACAATGATTAATACGTGTATGTTTGTATGAGTAATCTTGATGGTATTACAAATTTGGTTAATACGTGTATGAGAGTATGAGTAGTCTCGAAAACTTTTCAATTTAAAAAATATTGTTTGGTTATATCTTAGATGGTATTAAAAAATTAGTATTGATTTGAAATTGTTAGGTATTAAATGAATGACCGTTCAAAAATTTTCTATTTGGTTTAGCCGATAAGCCGTCGGATAACTACCCCATAATTGTTAATCTGATACCAATCCGCCCGTTATCTTATTAGATGACTAGCGGATTATTACATTTATAATTTGATAACCGTTAAACCGAACCGTTAAAGAGCAATTATCCGCCCGATTTGCCCGTTATCTTATTCGCCTTATTACAAGGTTGGGAACAAGGAAGACGATTACGAAGTAGGGAATCGAACCTTCATCAATAAGGCGAAAATTCATATAGTCAATCAGCTAAACTAATAGATTCCTTAGTTCTATATGACTTTGATTATTTAAAAAGGAAGATGATCAACTTAACCTTTTATTATATATTTTTTATTTTACTATTTTTGCATGATATATATAAAAGAGAAAAGCTGGGAGGAGATAAAGATAAGTCTTGGAATACCGGATTAAGCCAATAAGAAATTAAAGAAAACACAATATTATAAACTACGTAGCTTTTACTTTCAAAAACTTTTCCATTTCACAGTTTCTTTTCCGCGTAAAGAGTACAGATCATTAGTTACAAAAATAATCCAACTGATTGGATTGTATGAAGATTCATAATTGCTCAGTTTGAAATTTTGCAACGTTAATAAACATGCATGCTTTTAAAATTAAACTAGTCCTTTTACTAAGATAATTCACATATTTTTTTAGGTGGGGCAAGCAATTGAAAATATCACCCCTAGCCATAAAAATAAATAAAGAATTTGCGCGTGTTGTCCTTCGCTTGCCTGATATTTCACTTTTCGTCTTTTATATTTAAGCAAGTAATTTTTTTTTTTTGTTTTTTTAATTTTAAATTCCCAATCAATGCTATTAAATGAAATAGTAGATGCAATTATCTTATAATAATTAAATATTCTTTACGCTGTTCGTGCGTAGTGCTTAAACTATTTACCAAAATGTCCCATATTTTCTTAATACACCAATATTCTTCTTCAAAATACAGTTCCCAAAATCGTATTAAATTACTAACAAAGGCTATTAAAACAATCTAAACAGAAATTCCAGGCTTCTTGCAAACTTGTCCAGCGCCATTATATATATATGGTTTTATAATAAGGAAGTATTCTGCTGTAGCCATGTGGAGATGTTATTACAAATGTACTTTCTTTTGGTAGAAAAACAAAATAGAATTCTTAATACTTCGCGTGGACCGTTTCAGTTTTCTGTTAGGGTTTAATTTATACAAGACAATAGAAGAAACAAGCACTAGGGTGAGTTTGGTACGAAGAAAATTATTTTCGGGAAAATATTTTTTAATCTTTTCATGTTTGGTTGGTTTAAATATTTTTCTCGTCAATTCATTTTCTTCTCTGTAACCAAATATTAGAAAATATCTTTCGGAAAAGGTTTTCCATTCACCAACCAAATAAGGGAAAATAAATGATTACATAAAAATATTTTCTAGGAATTTCGTGGAAAATATTTTCCTTTGTACCAAACACACCCTAATAGTTATGTTTCTTCTTTTCAATTACTCACATGCCAACCATGAAAGTGGCAAAATTAATTTCTAACATCCTCCATAATATTACCAGCAAGAATTATGGTACAATAATAAGTAACATTCCATCCGTTTCAATTTAGAAGATATAATTTAACTTGACACAATATTTAAAAAACAGACTTTTGAAACACGTGATACTAAAAGCTTACGGGGCAAATGCTTAGTAGGTCTATTACTTTTGTGTGACTATAAAAACTTCTCATTATATAAGGGTAAAATAAAAAATTTAAAGTTCAATTATTTCTTAATATAAAAATATGTCATTCTTTTTGGAATTACTAATAAAAAAAGTGGACAAAAATTTATCCGCACCGAATGTTTACATCAAGTCTTATTAAATTGACCATGGGAGATAAACTAAGATCTTCTAGGAATTTTATTTTGAATAATTAAGAAATTTAAAAAAAAAACGCTAATAGAATCATAATATATAACTTTACAAATTCTGAGAGTTACCGTCATCCTCTTTCTTGTGACTTGAAGCTTATGTAATTTACTGATCTCTGTATAGAGATTCATAGTAATCCCTAACTACTTTTACGTTCTAATCTTATTTCTTTGTCAGATACTTAGGAAGAATCCTGTCTTCTTCTTCTTCTTTTATTAGTTAGAGCACAATACGAATAATAGACACCGGGTAAAAAATAAAAAAAAAATTAATTTGAACATCCTCGAAGGTTGAGCAAAGACCAAAAATCTTGGATAATGTAGGGTGCAGTAGACGAAGACTTTTTTGAGCCCAGCAATTTTATCTGAAGACTTTAGAACATGCTGTCCATTAATATCCAAGGCTCGAAGCTCCTTTTTTGAACTTTGTAACTTCGTGGGTCCATTTCCTTTGACCATTTCTTTTGCTCTTTTCTGAGATTTTTAACATTTGCTTTTGGATTATTACAGGCTTTTGCCACTCTTACTATTTCTCTCTCTATAGTTTCTGCAATCGGCTAAGAAAAAAATTTGTTCCTTTCTTACTGTCATTGTGAAAATAAACTTTATAGTTATTCGAGTAGTATAAAACCATGTCCTTATTTAGAAAGCGTTTTATCCCTTTCATGTAAGAGTTTTCACGTAAATTTAGATTTGATCGGTCTTTAATGCGAATATCGGATCCTCGTGAAAAAATCAGAAAAAATCTATGATTATTACAGCTATAAACTACACATTACTATTTCCTATACTTTTAAGTTTATATGTAATGACGATAAAGAAAAAAATATAATATACTATCATTTCAGTTACAGTATTAGATAATTACGGGCCATAAATCTTGATAAAAATTAATTGATAATTTGGATAAGGGCTAAAACTAACCCTAAACTATCACATTTGGTTTAAAATTGTCCTTCATCCAAGTATTGAGCCAAATATAGCCTTCCCATTATGGTTTTGGCTCAAATTTGTCCCTATAGTTGACAACCCAAATCTGATTATAAAATATTATTATTATTAATGATGTGACATTGTCTTATTAGTCGAATTAATTAAAACTCCATCCAACATCTGTCCAACCCACCTATTTTATCCGACCCATCAGACCAAACCCGTTAAAATCTTTTAACCCGTTAAAATCTTTTAACCCGTCATTGCTCATTTTCACGAACCACCCCTTTTTCTAATACAACTAGATAATCGTGGTGTTTTAGAAGAAGGGTTTATATATATTGACGGAGGAGAAAAAATTACGTGCTTCTACATATTACTACTTAATGGAACTTCTACCCAGAGATTTGAATTTAATGGTCCTGTGAATGAATCCTCATTCAGTGTCAGTTTAAGATCTTCAGCCTATAAGCATAGCTTTGATATTATACTGGTGGAAAAAATGCATGACATGTAGATTATCATCAAGGTGACCAGGCATGACACGTGGACCATAAGTAAGGTGACAGGTGGCATTCCCAATTAGAAGAGTTAAAGAATTCAAGAAGGTACGGAAGAAACACCCTCGAGATTTCTCTGGGAAAGGAACCGGCTCTGACAACTGGGAAAGAAGAAATATGAGCGGATTGTATAAAGACCATTAAAGAAGAAAGGTGCACGAATCTGTCATAAATAAGGAAGGGGAATCAATATTAATCGTGGTTAGGGGAAATCCTCAGCTATAAATGCTTCTGTTAAACCAAATGATGATAGTAGACCCATACCAAATGATGATATTAGACCTGAAAGATATGCGGAATACTGAATTGTTTTCGGACTAGGTTACAACTTTTCTGACGGAAAAAAGGGTTATGCAGTCATCATCAAAAAAATTATTTCCGAGTCCTGTTCGTATTTTCCTTTTCAGGAAAAAGACCAAAAGAAAGGAGTTGATCCAGTGTTCAAGATTTCATGCTTCGATGCTCCAACACTAGGAAGATATAGTCGAATTTGTTAACCTGCTACAATGAAAGCAGTTATGAAAATATTGTACGAACAGTTATGAAGATGGTGTACAAACCTACTTATTTGAAAGTTCAAAAAATAAAACTTCCTCAAATTACTTATTATTATATCTACTTCATGTTTCATATCTTTGCACCAATATGAAGATAAGACGTCATATTCATCTGTGTTGTTAATATAAAAGGGCCATCTTTTATAAAAACCCGTGCATTATTGAAGTCGCGGTCTGCTAAAGCATTTTAAGTGCAAGAATAAGCTCAAAAAATCAAAGAGCAGAAAGCATAATATGCGGCAAAGGCAATAAAGATATTTATATCGTTACTCCAAAAATAGGGGTGATAAACCTTCCAAAAATTATCCAAAAAACACAAGAGAATTCCAACCAAAAACCAAAAAACAAACACTTTCAACAAAAAGTCAGGAAATGGGAGAACTAGGGAGCATCATCCACGGGAAAAAAAAGATTAACTTGAGGAGAAAATGGTTAAACATCGGCTTCACTAGGAATAAGTACATCTCCATCACCCTTGAACCTTCGTCCTCGGGCGTAGAGAAGTTTTGATGTTGCTGAGTTTGTTTAATTCTTTCTCTAGCCTTTGCAATCTTAGCATTAAGGTCAAAACCTTCCTGGCTAGCTTTAGTTAAAGTCTCAAAGCGAGTGTTCAAAAAAGTTCAACTAATATCAAGTGTTATCGTCTTCAAGGGCTTCGTAATCCTTCTCCCACCGCTCGATCTCAGCTTCTAACTCTTCTTTTTTTTTGCCTCCGAAGTTGCATAAGTTGCTTTCAAAGTAGCAAGAGAACTTTCAAGGAACTAAATCTTATCTGTGGAGGTACGGAGGTCTTCTTGAGTTTGGGTAAGCATCTGTACCAGATCACCCGCGTAAGCCTCTTTTTGATTAAGGAGCTCTTTCAAACTCCTTATCTCTTCAGTAGCCTTGGAATGTTGTTTAGTAAAGGAGGATTCTGTGAACAACTATTTTTTGACCACACCCAAATTCTATACCATTTTGCTATAAATATTAAT
>ML310719.1:0-66394 GCA_005239505.1 Nicotiana paniculata
AGTGTTGACAGCCTAGAACAGCTTGTATATTTTTAATTCTTTCAGTTGAGTTCCAAGTAATTATATATTTTAAAAAGATAAGATCGAATCCATTAAAACCAGACAATTAATTAAGGAATTCCCAATATTAGCGCGCTTAAATAAGGAAGCCTACAGCTACAATGATTCCTTATTTAATGAAATATCTGAAAGA
The DNA here is from genome assembly GCA_005239505.1 of Nicotiana paniculata. NCBI lineage: Eukaryota > Viridiplantae > Streptophyta > Magnoliopsida > Solanales > Solanaceae > Nicotiana > Nicotiana paniculata. The sequence goes on from ML310719.1 coordinate 194, forward strand.
ATCTTTAATTCCCCAATATTAGCGCGCCTAAATAAGGAAGCCTACAGCTACAATGATTCCTTATTTAATGAATTATATTTTTTTTGTAGAAATACTATTAGCATGGCGTGTAATATGCAAAGTATGAACATATTTGGTAATATAGTTTCCTATATGGTATAGTAATGAAAATTTCCCATATTTAAATCATATTAATAGAAATTATACTTTTCAGCATTATTTATCAAACAGATCAATTGTTTATTATGGATTTTAATATTGTTATCTTAACTCAAAATTGCTAATTTATAAAATTCATTTTAACACTATACTTATCAAATACTTTTCGTCAATTAATCCAATTGAACTCTAAAAGAAATTTTCAAGAAATATTTTTCAGAAAATAATTTTGGTCATACGCTAGTATACGCGGTCAATCAAGTAATAAAGTGAGTAGATCATTCCCACGAGGACTTGTGGTCAATTATCAACTAAATCAAGCAATTTCTAATTTATCGAGTCAAGAACAATTTTCAGGTGATTTATGTTTGATTAATTCTACTAACGAAAGTTACGATTAAAAGAAGAACTAATTAACTAGCACACTTGGCACAAAATGGTTTAATTCAATGAGAAACAATATTCCAGGGTTATGGTTATGTAACAATCATGTTGAATTCTTTAATTAACTTGACTTATTAATTTATCTAGGTTATTAACCTGTAAGGACAATAATACTCGTAGAAATTTGACAACTTCTACTCACATATTCAATCTATTTTAACCTCTATATTCCTATGAAATTAGAGATAAAGAGAACGCATTAATAATCTCTTGCAAAATTGGCTAAGCACGGCACATAGGTATATTTCTATCTGTATGCGCAAATCAATTCCCCAATGACTAGGTTCAAGATCACGCTCTATTCAATCATATTGCAATCAAGAATTACCTCTTTCAAGTTCAACTCAAGATTCATATATGGTATTTCACTGTTAGCTAGGCAGTAAAATAATTAGGCTCGGGATATGAATAAACAACCCAACATGATAAATTAAATCATCAAATCAATCTCTGAATATCAACATTCATGTAAAACCATAACCCTAGAATGAACGAGTTTAGTCACGCATATTCATGGTAGCAATCTCAATTAATTCTCAAGAATACATGAAATCAATAATAGAAGGGAAAAGAAGAACTCAAGATGAATTCCAAGGTTTTCGAACTCTGTTATGGTTTCTCGCGGCTTCCAAGTATGTTCTTTCCTCCCCAGGGTCTTCTCTCTCTTTAAAAACTGGCTAACTATCATATTTATATGGTTTAGGTTTAGTTGGGCCGAAATTGGCTTTTCCTGATTCGGATTGGAAAAGCTGATTTTTTTTTCTGCTCTGGTCCTGGTCTGGCGAACTCACCCTCGTTTCGCTGTCCAGTACTTTTCTGGTTTCTTCTGCTCCAGTCCCGGTCTGGCGAAGTGAACCTCGCTTCGTCGTCCAAGACTTTCCTCTTCAGCTCTTTTTCATCAATTTTTCTCCCATTTGATCCTTTCCCGTGCAAGTTTGTTCCTACATATAAGAAATATGAATGACGATATTTTCACTTCAAAAGCGGTGTGAACTCCCGTAACTCACACAAAAATTAATACACAAACACACTCAAAACATGCACTCACTACCCCACACTTAAACTTTTGCTCGTCCTCGAGCAACTTGAACTTAAGCGCATAGGCAAGAAAAATATTTTAAAACATACTCGAGCATCACACCAATGACAATGGTTTATATCAATGCTTAGAATCCAACATAAGAACTATTAACATCCATCTTCAAACATTAGACCCATGCCAAGACTATTTAAAATATTTGTGTAACTCTTCTAACATCCTAACCTCAAAAGATGAATCCAATACATTCCCTACTTGTAACGAGCCAGCCGGTCGTTCCGATAGGTATAGCTCCATTTCCCCCATTTATGCTTTATTATATGTGGTTCAGCTTTATTATGTTGTGTCGGGTTGGTTAGCTCGGGTTCAGAGTGATTTTTGGAGTGGAATGAGACACTTCTCTTAAGTTGGTTAGTTAGTTGAAAAAGTGAACCGGAAGTTGAATTATAGGTAAATGATCTTGGAATTGGATTTTTATGATTCGGATAGCTTCGTTAGGTGATTTGGGACTTAGGAGCGTGTTCGGAATGTTTTTCGGAGATCCGTGGTAGAATTAGGCTTGAATTGGCGAAATTGGATTTTTGGTAATTTCCGGTCGGCAGTGAAAAACTAGCTATCGGGGTAGGAATGGAATTCCAGAAGTTGGAATAGGTTCGTACTGTCGTTTTGTGATGTGTGTGCAAAATTTTAGGTCGTTCGGACGTGGTTTGGTTGGTTTCGGCATCGTTGGCGAATTTCGGAAGTTTAGAAATCCTTAGGCCTGAATTTCGGGTTAATTTGGTGTCTTGATGTTGTTTTGAGTGTTCTGAGGATTTGACTAAGTTCGGATGATGTTATAAGAGGTGTTGGTGTATTTGGTTGAGGCCCCGAGGGGCTCAGGATGATTTCAGATTGTCGTCGGAGAGTTAAAAGTTGGAAATGTTGCTGGTGTGTTGCTATTCTGGTGTTCCGCACCTGCGGAAGGGTGGTCGCAGGTGCGCTTTTGGTGTAGCAGGTTCAGAGTTAGCTAGGCCCAGGGTCTATCACAGATGCGGATGGGTTGTCGCACCTGCGAGCCCATAGGTGCGGTAATTTGATCGCAGGTGCGGAAGGGAGCTTTTAAGTGAAGTCCGCAGATGCGGACCTTTGGTCGCAGGTGTGGGGGCCGTAGATGCGGAACCCCTGGGCAGAAAGTATAAAAGGTTGCCTTCGCGAATTTTCACTCATTCTTCACCATTTTTGGACGGGTTTGGAGCTTTGAGCAGTGATTTTAAAGAGGAATTGAAGGTTATCAATTGGGTAAGTTACTTGGGCTTCATTTCTTGTGTTTGTGATAATTTTTCTAATGTTTAATCATGTTATTGGTGGAAATTAAGGAAGAAAATTGGGGGATTAGGACTTGAAATTAGAGAGCTTAATGTGAGGATTTGAGGGGTCATTTGTCATCAGATTTTGATGTATTTGGTATGTATGGACTCGTGAGAGTATAAGGATTCTAATTTTGTAATTTTTGTTAGATTCTAAGATGTGGGCTCGAGGGTCGTGTTTGGTCAATTTCGGGATTTGTGATTTAATTTGATAATTTTGATGTGGGCTTCGTTCCTTTTGCATATATTAATGATATAATACTGATTTTGGTTAGATTCGGGGCGATTTGTGGCCGAGTCGAGCCGCAAGGACATCGCAGAGTAGAATTTCGTCCGGTTTGAGGTAAGTAACGATTGTAAATAGACATGAGGGTATGAAGCCCCAGAATTTCATACTATTTTGATAAATGAGGTGACACACATGCTAGGTGACGGGCGTGTGGGCGTGCACCGGTAGGGATTGTGACTTGTTCCATCCCGTGGCAACTGTAGAGTTGCGTATTTTGATAAACTCTAAATGATATCCATGTGTTTTAGAAATGATCATGTTAACTTGGGCCGAATGCCATGTTTGGGGACTTGTGCCATACTGTTTGAACCCTCAGGGGGTATTTTACTATTGTCCTTACACTTTTTGATAGAAAATATATTCTCAGTCATGATTTATACCTGTTTACTATTTATTCTTGTTCCTCACTCTATTTTAAATATATGAAAGATATTTTGGGTTGAGTCCCCTGAGTTGTACGGAAATGCCCGAGTGGCTTGTGAGGATGATGATTGAGTGAGGCCTAGGGCTGGATTGTGAGGATAGTTATGGATCGGGTTACACATTGCAACATTGTGTGTGTGTGTGTGTGTGTATATATATATATGGATCGGGTTGCATGCCGCAATGAGATATATTGGATCGTGGTGCACGCTGCAGCGAGATATATTGGATCGGGCTGCATGCCGCAGCGATATTAGATTGGGTTGCACGCCGCAGCGATATAGCGCTTGGGCTGTAGGAGCCCCTCCGGAGTCTGCACACCCCCAGTGAGCGCAGTCGACTATATATGTATCGAGTTGCACGTCGCAACGATTGTTATATGGTACCTATTGAGCGTGAGTGCTGATTGATGAAAGTTGAGTCACGAGTGACTGAGAGTCTTGCCCGAGAGGCTATATTTGTGAGTGATACCTCGCCATTGGGGCTTATGTTTATGAAACTACTATTTTCACTCTTCTTTACACTGAGCCTCTATTGATAATGTTGAATAAATGTTTTATACGAGATTTTTGGGAAAATTGGAGTTTTTACGAAATGTTCGAAATTTAAATTCCTGATTAGATTCATTTATTTCCACTGTTGTTTATGTTATGAAATTACATGATTTTAAATACTTGTCATTGCACTCAGTCTTTGGTTATAATTGTTACTTACTGAGTTGGCGTACTCACGTTACTCCATGCACCTAGTGTGCAGATTCAGGTGCCAGGGCTGAGTGAGAGCTGATTTATTCTCTTTGGAGCATTTCGGAGATTGCAAGGTAGCTGCACGGCGTCCGTAGCCTTGACTTTCTCCTTCCTATTTCGTCATTATGTTTATCCTCATACTTGTTTATATTAAGGAAACAATACCAGATTTTGTATTTCCTTTTAGTTGCTCATGACTGATGACTCCGGGTTTTGGGACAGAGTTGAAATATTTTACCTAACTTTATTTGTTTTGAAATACTAAAATGGAAGATTTATGAAATACCGGATACTATTGAATCAAATGAAAGGTTCCTTACGTTATGCGTAGTAGATTGGCTAGCCTAGTATCACGATAGGCGCTATCACGACCAGGGTAGTTTTGGGGTTGTGACAAGTTGGTATCAGAGCCAGGTTACATAGGACTCACCATTCATGAGCAGGTTTAGTAGAGTCTTGCGGATCGGTACGGAGAAATCTGTACTTATTTTCGAGAGGCTGCAGAACCCTTAGGAAAAAAATCTCACATTCTTGAATTCTTGTCGTGCAAATCCGTTTATTCAGCCAAAAGCGTAACTCTTTAAATTCCTTTCATGTATTCGAATGCGCACGTGAGCGCTCGATATTAGCTGTGCATCGACAACTGTGATTTCCATAGATGGGTTGCGAGATTGATTTTAGCATGGTGATAATGGGCCAGTCTGGAGGACTTGAGGCCGGGTTTGTCTGTGGCTTGAGTGCTGAGATTTTGATTGTGTGAGCACGTGCATTCAGGACTTATATGTCCGTTGTGTCCCTATTGGTGGGATTTTATGGCTGGATTACTATGTGGTGAGTGTGATTTAATGGTGATATGTGTTTGGATTGTTTTATTACGACAAAAAGAATTGGCTGGAGATGTACCAAGAATTATAGAGTGTTTGACTTCTGTCTTGAGTTGGCATATGGCCTCAAGTTGTGAGTGTATTGAAGGCCCTATCATGTAGTTTAGTTGTGGAGTGAAGTGGATCTTCCTGTTGTGTTCTGAGTTTCTGGTGATGTCTTTTGGGTTGACCAATGCCCCATCAGCGTTCATGTATTTGATTAACAGTGTATTCCAGCCGTATTTGGGCTCCTTCGTTATTGTATTCATTGGTGACATCCTGGTGTACTCACGTAGCCAGGAGGAGCTTACTCAGCATTTGAGGATTGTAATACAGAGATTGAGGGACGAGAAGCTTAATGCAAAACTCTCCAAGTGTGAATTTTGGCTCAGTTCAGTAGCATTCTTGGGGCACGTGGTGTCCAGTGAGGGTATTCAGATGGTCAGACGAGTGTGGGAGAGCTTTTAAAGCTCAAGACTGCTTTAACCACATCTCCAGTGTTAGTTCTGCCATCAGCTTCAGGTTCTTATCCCGCGTATTGTGATGTCTCGGGAATAGACATGGGTTGTGTTTTAATGCAGGAGGATAAGTGATCGCGTAATGGCCATGTTTTTTTGAAGGGTATAGAGAGATATCAGTTTGAGGCTAAGCAGGCGAGATTATCTCCTGCGGGGTTGTCCTGAGGTTGTATGATCCTTATGTTGTTTTGTAACAAGTTCTCTTTTGCCAGTAAGTGATATATGTTGCAATTTGAGTTTAGATCACTTGGGGAAGTTGGCATGAATATTACAATGGTGAATACGAGATTGGTAGACAATTTGAGATATTAGATGGTTTGTGTTATATGATCTTACGAAGGATTTAGTTGAATCTCGTTGTGGTATTGTGGCGGTAATAGCGTATAGGCATTGTGAGTTATTGTTTGTTTTGATCTATGGCTTTGAGCCAAGTGGGGGATATGCTAATGATTTGTTGGTTGCCCGATTATGTGTTGTATTGGTTTCAGTTCTAGGTATACTGGTGGATCAGTTACGACCTGCAGAGGTGGAGTTTGAGAATGATTCGAGTAATGGAAATTTCTGGATACAAGTTGTATTATACTCTATGGGGATATGGGTCTTATTGCATGATTGAGTTGTTATTTGTAAAGGAAGTAGTGTGCATGAAGTAGAAATTTGCTTGATTGCCTAGGGGTGTGGGTTACTCCCTTGGGTGTTGGTGTGTTAATGGGGTACATGTCGTTCGATCTGTTTGATCAGTTTAATTGAAATTGCGTAGAGTGGGTGACTCTAGAGAATGGTTCTGATGGATTCGGGGTTTATATATCATTGTGGATTCTACATTCTGGTATCATAAAAGGGAAGGATAGTTTGAATTCATTGAAAGTCTCTATAGAGTAAGTATTTGAGATGTGGTACTTTGTGGTGCTTAAGAGATATTCAAAGGTTTATGAGCCTTTAGGGCGATGTGGTTCTGTGTTAGGGTCTCGCATGGTGATTTTTGGTTGAGGATTTTGGTACTATGGAAAGGAGATAGATTCAATAGGAAGGTAATGCAGAAGGGGCTCGGAGAAATAGGATAGCTTGGTAGTAGATTGGATCGACATGGTAATGAGTAAGATCGGTCCTTTGGGTGCTTATGATGTGGTAAGGTTCTACGTGTGATTCGTGGCAATGCTCTTGGGTTTTGGCGACCTGCGTAGCTTGGTTGAGTTAGAGGGATTCAATACTAACAGTTTGGTTAAGAGCGAATGGATTTTTTTTTTAGAGTTCTAGATGGTCTCTACCGTAGTTTGAGATGTACATTTTCTACTAGTGTGTGGGGCATGTAGTATATTGTAATTTTCTCCAGAATGAAATCTAATGGAAAGTTCATAGCTAATTGAGTATGTAGTTGCTTGTGACTCAGAGTGGGTTCGAGGTTTGTCGTATCGTTCATATGGTGGCATAATGGGTGTGATGTGTGGTGTAGTATTGAGATTGTGTGTGCTAGGTCACGATGCAAGTTGAAAGGAAGGTTCTGAATTCTTAGGTAGCATGGACGATCTCAGAGGATCAAATAGATGGTGTTACTTTTAAATATGGCTCGATGAAGGTATACGTTTCAGAAGAGGCACGGTGTTTGATTTATGGATACTTCATTGGTGTGGCGGTACCCTCTTTGTTGGTCGGCTGCGGGTATTCAAATTGGCCTTATAACATATACGGATTGTAGGTGTATCCCTTGTGATATGATCGTGTATTGGGGAAGAATTAGACATTCAGGCGACGGAGTTGAGATTGGATATGGTGATTTGTGTGCTCTTAGGGTTTTTGAGTCTGGGAACTCGAATGAGTAGATGACTTCATAGTTGAGGGCTGTAGAGACATAGCCAAGGTTAGCCAGGGGTTAGTGTGTGTTGTGATTCAGTCATTATGGACCTTCCGAGGGTCATTTGCCTATTGTGTATAACCAGATTGATTTGGGGTTCCTTAGCAGGCCCAGCGGGGATAGGTGTTTTGCACTGAGTCGGATTGATTGGCTCTGTAGTGCTATTGTGAGGGGCATGCCAGTTAGTGGTTGTTGAGCTTATCTGTTTTCTAGGATGATTTATGAGATTACTCTTCCCTGCTACGGGTAGCTGCGATTCGTTGGTTTTAGGCACATATGGTGTGGTTCTATTGTGGTCTTATAGCGGGAATTGAGTAAGGTAAGTAATTGGGTATTGTATGATTGAGGCGTATTGGTTATATTCTTTCGGGTTTTCGTGTGTCATGGTATTGACTGATTCTGCGTGGTTATATTAATCCACCTTGAGTACTTGATGCTGAATTTCATGTGATCATTGATTTCGAGCAAAGCGGAGCGAAGTATATAATATGGACCAGCGTTTGGATGGAGTCACGCATTGCGACGAAGTTATGCCGAGTTATGATCCTTGTGTGTAGGATTCGTGTGTTTCGGTTCTGCGGTGTGTGAGGAGTTCTTAGCATTGCGTTTTGGTGATACACGTTGATCTTGCGGGACGGTTCTCCTATTTGATGTCATTTTTCATGTTTGGATACATTTGGAATGTTTTCTATTAGTGCACGGACTGCACGGGTTATGGATTTAAGTGGTATTGATGTGTCATGTTACTAGAGTGGTTGTGTTGGATGAGATGAGGTCATTAAACCTAGAATGGGTGCTATCGGATATGGTTGCGACATATTTGGGATGATATTGGCGCTGATCGGCTTAGAAATTTTTCTATATTTCCTATCGAAGAGAGGGAGTTCCATCACTTGTTGATCCGACGAATTGTTATGGGTTTCTGCGTGTTTCTTTCATCATTGGCAGTATATGAGGGTGTTAAAATGGGCCTCTATTTGATAATAGGGTTATTACCGGCATTGGCTTGCTTGAGCAGCCGCTGTGATTAGAAATTATCGCTACGGGTGTTTGAGTTATGTGGGATATCATGTGATTGCATCTTGAGTTATGGCTATTGTTGGATACAGCTTTTTCAAACTTATACAGTGTGTGGATACGTGATTCTGATCTTATATGAAAGTTCGAATATGGAAATTGGATTCTAAAGGCGTATGGGGTAGGTTGGATGAAGAAATTTCAGATGTGTTGTGTTGTCAGATCTATGCGGGACAAGGTGACGTGGGATCACCTCCGAGTATGTGCATGGTAAGGTTATTCGGCGATTTGATGGCTTTTGGAACAACTCTTGGCACATTCGAGGACGAACGTGCGTTTAAGTGGGGGAAGATGTAACGACCCGGCCGGTCGTTCCGAGATTTATAGCCCCATTTCCCCCATTTCTGCTCCATTATATGTGGTTCAGCTTTATTATGTTACGTCGGGTTGGTTGGATCGGGTTCGGAGTATTTTTGGAGTGGAATGAAACACTTAGTCTCTTAAATTGGTTAATTAGTTGGAAAAGTCAACCGGAAGTTGACTTATAGGTAAATGATCTTGGAATTGGATTTTTATGGTTCAGATAGCTTCGTTAGGTGATTTGGGACTTATGAGCGTGTTCAGAATGTTTTTCGGAGGTCCGCGGTAGAATTAGGCTTGAATTGGCAAAATTGGATTTTTGGAAATTTCCAGTCGGCAGTGGAAAATTATCTATCGGGGTCGGAATGGAATTCCGGAAGTTGGAATAGGTTCGTAGTGTCGTTTGTGATATGTGTGCAAAATTTTAGGTCATTCAGACGTGGTTTGGTTGGTTTCATCATCATTGACGAATTTTAGAAATTTAGAAATCCATAGGCCTGACTTTTGGGTTAATTTTGTGTCTTGATGTTGTTTTGAGTGTTCTGAGGGTTCGACTAAGTTCGGGTGATGTTATAGGAGGTGTTGGTGTATTTGGTTGAGGCCCCGAGGGGCTCGGGATGATTTCAGATGGTCGTCGGAGAGTTGAAAGTTGGAAATTCTGCTGGTGTGTTGCTGTTCTGGTGTTCCGCACCTGCGGAAGGGTGGTCCCAGGTGCGGCCACTGTAAGTATGCTTTTGGTGTCGCAGGTATGGAGTTAGCTGGGGCTGGGGTTTATCGCAGATGCGGATGGGTTGTCGCACCTGCGAGCCCGCAGGTGCAGTAGTTTGATCGCAGATGCAGAAGGAGAGCTTTTAAGTGAAGTCCGCAGATGTGGACCTTTGGTCCCAGGTGCGGGGGCCGCAGATGCGGAACTTGGACTACAGATACGGAACCCCTGGGCAAAAAGTATAAAAGGTTGCCTTCGCGAATTTTCACCATTTTTGGACGAGTTTGGAGCTTTGGGCAGTGACGTTTAAGAGGAATGGAAGGTTATCAATTGGGTAAGTTACTTGGGCTTCATTTCTTGTGTTGATGATGATTTTTCTACTGTTTAATCATGATATTGGTGGAAATTAAGGAAGAAATTTGGGAGATTAGAGCTTGAAATTGGAGAGCTTAATGTGAGGATTTGAGGGGTCATTTGTCATCGGATTTTGATGTATTGGTATGTATGGACTCGTGAGAGTATAAGGATTCTAGTTTTGTAATTTTTGTTGGATTCCGAGACGTGGGCCCGAGGGTCGGGCTTTGTCAATTTCGGGATTTGTGATGTAATTTGATAATTTAGATATGGGCTTCGTTCCTTTGGCATATATTAATGATATAATACTAATTTTGGTTAGATTCGGGGCGATTTGTGGCCGAGTCGAGCGGCAAGGACATCGCGGAGTAGAGTTTCGTCCGGTTTGAGGTAAGTAACGATTGTAAATAGACTTGAGGGTATGAAACCCCGGAATTTCGTACTATTTTGATAAATGAGGTGATGCATATGCTAGGTGACGGGCGTGTGGGCGTGCACCGGTAGGGATTGTGACTTGGTCCGTCCCATGGCAACTGTAGAGTTGCGTATATTGATAAACTCTATATGATATCCATGTGTTTTAGAAATGATCCTGTTAACTTGGGTTGAATTCCATGTTTGGGGCCTCTTGTCGTACTGTTCGAACCTTCAGGGGGTATTTTACTACTGTCCTTACACTTTTTGATAGAAAATATATTCTCAGTCATGATTTATACCTATTTACTGTTTATTCCTGTTCCTCAATCTATTTTAAATATATGAAAGATATTTTGGGCTGAGTTGTACTGAAATGCCTGAGTGGCTTGTGAGGATGATGAATGAGTGAGGCCTAGGGCCGGATTGTGAGGAAGTTATGGATCGGGCTGCACGTCACAGCGTTGTGTGTATATATATATATGGATTAGGCTGCACGCCGCAGCGAGATATATTGGATCGGGTTGCACGACGCAGCAAGATATATTGGATCGGGCTGCACGCTGCAGCGATATTGGATCGGGCTGCACGCCGCAGCGATATAGCGCTTGGGCTGTAGGAGCCCCTCCGGAGTCTGCACACCCCTAGTGAGCGCAATCGACTATATATGGATCGCGCTGCACGCCACAGTGGTTATTATATAGTACCTATTTAGCGTGAGTGCTGAGTGTGAGTGTTGATTGATGAAAGTTGAGTCACGAGTAACTGAGAGGCTTGCCCGAGAGGCTATATTTGTGAATGATACCTTGCCCGAGGGCTTATGTTTAGAAAACTACTGTTTTCACTCTTATTTACACTAAGCCTATATTGATAATGTTGAACAAATGTTTTATACGAGATTTTTTGGAAAATTGGAGTTTTTACGAAATGTTCGGAATTGAAATTCCTGATTTGATTAATTTATTTCCACTGTTGTTTATGTTATGAAATTACATGATTTTAAATGCTCGTCACTGCACTCAGTCTTTAGTTATAATTGTTACTTACTGAGTTGGCGTACTCACATTATTCCCTCCACCTTGTGTGGAGATTCAGGTGCCAGGGCTGATGAGAGCTGATTTATTCTCTTTGGAGCATTTCGGAGGGCGCGAGGTAGCTGCACGGTGTCCGCAGCCTTGCCTATCTCCTTCCTATTTCGTCATTATTTATATTCTCAGACTTGTTTGTATTAAGGAAACAGTACCATATTTTGTATTTCCTTTTAGTTGCTCATGACTGATGACTCCGGGTTTTGGCACAGAGTTGAAATGTTTTACCTAACTTTATTTGTTTTGAAATGCTAAAATGGAAGATTTATGAAATACCGGGTAGTCCACACACTCAAATATACATTCAGGTATAATTTAAGGACTGACCAATGAAAAGAATTCGTTGTCTCTCTCAAATAAATTAATGTGCATCCCGAGGTCATACCATAGGCTTGCCCGTAGTGTATGTTTCTACTAATATAAGCTTACGAAGTCCATAATCAATTAGGTCTTTTCATGTTGTAATGTAGGCTAAGGGACGGGTAGGATATATTTGGGTATAGTGACTAACCCTCCTAAGCACTTTAATACACTACACTTAACTTTCAAATGCACGCTCCTCATGACCAATCCAAGCAATTCCACGAAACTGTGTACAATTCGGCCTTTCTCTTTAAGCACAACTACGCCTTCACTAGCCCGAATAAGAGGAAGAGGATGTGTGTTTTCTATTTTTTTTCTTTCTTTTCTTTTTTTGTATTTTCTATGAACTTCCTTTTTTCCAACACTATACCCATTTAGGTTGCCCATCTAATGATCTTTAAGAACACACGTGCACCTTTAGCCTTTCTATGATTCCACTCAAAAGCTACCTCAACTTTCACCTTACTCTTCTAGCGACTTAAGTGCTTTCGGAGGTAAAGATTCAAGAAAATCTAGTTAAGAATAAAAAGGGAATCAACTTGTAATGTGGGTGCCAAAGAAAAGGTTTATAGGCTCAAATGGGCTATCTAAGGATAATTTTATTTATGGTGGCATACTAGCTCAATAGACAATAAAAGAAACGCCTACATCATCTCCCAGACTCACAAAGCTTACTTATTTCGCTTCAACTAAGACACGGGGTAAGTTCTAAACTAACACAGGATATCACATCATATAATCAAGACCTCACATCACACAATGCACATGATTCACTTTGGACGGCTCAGGCCCGACTCTCAAGTTAAACAACTAAGCATAGTCATCATAAAAATTCCAACAATTAGGAAGTAATCACAGGAATCAGCAAATGTGCTTAAACGTCAAAATAAAACCACACATATTATCAATGCATGTAATGTTAAAGATCATGACGAAAGTACATTGTTCAAATGCTCTGAACCTAAGCCCCGATATAAAATATGTCAATAGCATAGATGCTCAAGTTCTTCCCATTCTATTATTAGTTCAAAAATAAAGAAAAAAATCTTTTGTATTTTTCTTTAGACTTAAATCCCTCAAGAAAGTTGTCTAGGTAATCCATCATCGGGAAAATTTGTAACGACCTGACCGGTCGTTTCGAGAGTTATAACCCCATTTTTCCCATTGCTTCCTTTTGAGTTCTTCAGCTATATTGTGATATATTGGGTTAGTTGGTTCGGGTTCGAAATAGTATCGGAGTGAGTTGAGACATTTAGTATCTTATTTAGAAGCTTAAGTTGGAAAACTCAACCGCGTGTTGACTTATGTGTAAACGATATCGGATTTGGATTTTTATGATTTTTTTAGCTCCGTTAGGTGATTTTGGACTTAGGAGCACGTCCGGAATGTGATTTGGAGGTCCGTAGTAGAATTAGGCTTGAATTGGCGAAAGTTGGAAATTTGACGATTTTGGTCAGCAGTGGAAAATTTGTTATCGGGGTCAAAATGGAATTCCGGAAGTTGTAATAGGTTCGTAGTATCATTTTTGACGTGTGTGTAAAATTTGAGGTCATTCGTACGTGGTTTGGTAGGTTTCAGCGTCGTTTGCGAAATTTGGAAGTTTAGAAGTTCTTAGGCTTGAATCCGAGGGTAATTTGGTGTTTTGATATTGTTTTGAGTGATTTGAAGGTTCGAATAAGCTCGTATGGGGTTATATGACTTATTGTCATGCTTTATTGAGGTCCCGAGGGCCTCGGGTGTGTTTTGGATGGTTAACGGATCAAGTTTGAAGTTTGGAGAATTGCTGAAGTTGGTTGTTGCGGGTGTAATCGCACCTGCGAGGGTATGGCTGCATATGCGGTGGGTAAGGCACAGGTGAGGGAGTGTGTTGGACTGGGAAGCACCACATGTGCGATTGGGTGCACGCATCTGCGAGCACGCAGATGCGGATAGGTGCCCGCAGAAGTAGAGTGAGGAGGTAAGGCAGTGGCCGCAGGTGCGAGGTCTTTTCTACACCTGCGAGGTCGCAGATGCGGATATGGAGCGCATGTGCGAATTGGGGGTTTTAGTGATTTTCCGTAGGTGCAGAGGTTTTTACGCAAATGCAGCACCGCAGGTGCAAAACGCCTGGGCAGAAACTATAAATAGAACACTTCACGAATTTTTGTTCATTTCCACCATTTTCAAGTCGGTTCTTGGAGATTTTTGTAGTGATTTTGAAGGGGATTCAAGGGTTTTTCAGTGAGGTAAGTTGCTTGAGCCCTAATACTCTTATCTATGGTGTTTTCCCGTTGTTTTATCATCTAATTAGTGGGATTTAGGAGTGAAAATGAGGGATTAGGGCTTGGGATTTTGGAGAGTTTAATTTGAGGATTTTAGGGACCAAATGATGTCGTATTTTGATAAATTTTGTATGGTTAGACTCGTGAGTGAATAGGCTTTCACGTTTTGTAGCTTTTTTCAGATTTCGAGATGGGCCCCGAGGGCCGGGTTTGAACTAATTTCGGGTTTTGAGCCTAATTTGGTGGTTTTTCTTGTGGAATTCATTCCTTTAGCGTATATTGATGGTATTGTACTGGTTGTGAATAGATTCGGAGCATTTGGAGGCCTAATCGAGGGGAAAGAGCATCACAGAGTATGAGATTTGCTCGGTTTGAGGTAAGTAATCATTATAAATCTAGTCCTGAAGGTAGGAAACCCCGAATTTTTATGTCATGAGATTATTTGGAGGTGACGCACATGCTAGGTGACGGGCGTGTGGGCGTGCACCGTTGGGGGATTGTGACTTGGTCCGTCCCGTAGCAACTGTAAAGTTGAATATCCTGTTATAGCTATATGCTTCTTATGAGTTTAGAAAGATTTACTGTGAATCATGCTAGATTCCATGTCTAGGCCTTATGCCAGTATTGTTTGGACCCTTAGAGGTCTTTTCTTGCTGTCCTCTCACTGTTTTGATTGAAAATCTATACTCAGTCATCTTTATGCATATTTACATAATAACTCAGTCTCTGTTATATTATTTGATGCATCATATCAATGTTGTTGGGCTGATTACTTTGATTTCTGAGAGCCCGAGAGGCTGGAGAGGTTTATGACTGAGTGAGGCCGAGGGCCTGATTTGTGAGGATATTTATGGGATCGGGCTACGAACCGCAACATGTTTCATTGATTATTCCATGATGGGCATTGATATAGTTCTTGGGCTGAAGGAGCTCCTCCGGAGTCTGTACACATCCCCAGTGAGCGCATGTACCTACTGAGTGCGAGTGCCGAGTGATTGAGAGGCATGAGTGATTGTGAGGCATGAGTGATTGTGAGGTTGGAGTGATTGGGAGGACTGAGTGATGTTTGCCCGAGGGGCTGTATATGATTTCAACATTTGTGCTCATAGCTGCATTGAGCCTTTGTTTGAAAACTGTTGAATTATATTTTTAAATGATTTTTACTGGAACTTGATTTAAATGAGCTGATGACTTAAACTCCTGTCTTAAAGCATGTCGTATTTTACTGAATTTTTGTGATATGAACTATACCCGCATTTAGCTCGTCACTACTTCTCAGTCTTTATTTACTGCTCTTACTTACTGAGTTGGCGTTCTCACGTTACTCCCTGCACCTTGTGTGCAGATAAAAGCATTTCTGGACATGGTAGCGGTTGTTGATTATTCCAGTCACGGATCATCAGAGATAGCAAGGTAGCTGCCTGGAGATCACAACCCTGCTTTTCTTCTTCCTTATCTTCCTATTAGATGTATTTTGGTTTTTCCCAGATTATGTTAGTCTTAATGTTATCAGACGGTTGTAGTAATTGCTCATGAATAGTGATACCCCGATGTCAGGCTCTCTTTTTCCGCACTTTTATTTTGAGTTGAACTCTCTTATGAAAGTTTTATTATGAATAGCTTTGAATTATCTACTAAAACGAAATATCGGTGTGTTTTTAGTAATGTGTCGGCTTTCCTAGTACCACGATAGGCGTCATCACGACATGGTTAGTTTTGGATCGTGACAAGTTGGTATCAGATCCTAGGTTACATAGGTCTCACAGGTCATGAGAAGGTTTAGTAGAGTCTTGCGGGTCGATACAGAGACATCCGTACTTATCTTCGAGAGGCTCTGGAACCCTTAGGAAAAATCTCATATTCTTGAATTCTTGTCGTGCGAATCCATTGATTCTGGTAACTAAACTTCTATTGTTTCATTCTCTCACAGATGGTGAGGACTCTCACTACCGGTCAGGAGAACCGGCCACCAGTACCACCAGTCAGGGCCGCGAAAGGTCGAGGCCGCGGTCGAGGCCGTGGTAGGGGTAGAGGTGAAACCCACACAACACCTGGGCCAGTACCTGTAGACTCTCCAGTTGCTCCGGACCAGGACCAGGTCCCCGTCGCAGATGTCCCAACGGCACCAGCTCAGGCACCACCCGTGCCTATTGTGATTCCTGGACTTCAGGAGGCCCTAGCTCAGATTCTGTCAGTGTGTACTAGCCTTGCTCAGGCGGTCTCTATTTCTGCGGACGCAGCTACTTCTCAGGTCGGGGGAGTCACTCAGACTCCCGTCGCCTGCACACCGGAGCAGGTTGTTCAGGGACTCCAGACACCGGTGGAACCACCAGCCCAGCCGATTGCAGCTGCTCAGGACTATGTGGTTCTTGTTATGCCTAAGGATGAGCAGCGTAGATTTGAGAGGTTTGGGAGACTCCAGCCTCCGTCTTTTAGTGGTGTAGAGGATGAGGATGCAAGACTTCTTGGATAAGTGTCAGAGGATACTCCGTACAACAGGCATTCTGGGGACTAGTGGGGTCTCATTCACTACCTTCCAATTCTCTGGGGCTGCATTAAGTTGATGGGAGGCTTACGAGAGGCGTAGGCCGGTTGGCGCAGCATCCCTTACTTGGCAGCAGTTCTCCATGATATTTCTGGAGAAGTTTGTGCCTCAGTCTCGCAAAGAGGAGCTGCATAGACAATTTGAGTAGCTCCGTCTGGGTGATATGTCTGTGACTTAGTATGAGCTGCGATTCTCAGAGTTAGCCCGTCATGCGATCTGGTTGGTTCCTACGGACATAGATAGGGTCATGAGGTTTATAGATAGCCTCGCTTTTCAGCTTCGATTGCTTATAACCGGAGAGAGTGTCTGGTGCTAATTTTGATGAGGTTTTCGACATTGCTCGGCAGATTGAGATGGTTCGCGGTCAGGACAAGGTTTAGAAGGATTCCAAGAGGCCTCGTGGATAGGGTGGCTTTAGTGATACTCCTTCTGGGGGTCAGTTCCAGCACAGTAGAGGCCGTCCATTCAGGCATGCTCAGACAACTGGCCCAGTTCACCGTGGTGCATCATCTGGCCATGGTTCTCATAGTTATCAGCAGGGTCACTCATCTCTTGGTGCCCTCCCAACGCAGAGTTTTTCTCGTACTCCATCAGGTCAGGGTTCGTCTATGTCGGGTTCTTCTACCAGTTATCTCGGTGCTAGGGGTTCCCTTCGATCCCCATCCCCCGCACTAGGGAGTTGTTTTGAGTTTGGGGAGTTTGGGCATATGTGGAGGCAGTATCCTCGTCGTCATGGGGGTCCGCCTCAGCAGAGGAATCATCCATCGACTTCAGCACCAGTTACTTCACCACCCGCCCAGCCAGCTAGGGATGGAGGTCAGTTAGCTAGGGGTCGCCCTAGAGGGGGAGGTCGATCAGGTGGTGGTCAGGCCTGTTTCTATACACTCCCAGCCATACCAAATGCTATTGCTTCAGATACCGTGATTACAGGTATTGTCTTAGTCTGTCACATAGATGCCTCCATATTATTTGACCCTGGTTCCATGTATTCATGGGTTTCCTTATATTTTGCTCATTTTTTGGATATGCCCCGTTGTCTTTAATTTCATCTATTCATGTATCTACTCCTATGGGCGATATTATTGTTGTGGACCGCGTATATCGGTCATGTGTGTGACTATTGGGGGTTTGGAGACCCGATTGGACCTTTTGTTGCTCAGTATGGTTTACTTCGATGTTTATTGGGTATGGATTGGTTATCTCCATGCCATGCTGTTCTAGATTGTCGCGCTAAGACCGTGACGTTGGCAATGCCGGGATTTCCAAGGGTTGAGTGGAGCAGTTCTATAGATTATGTACCAAGTAGGGTGATTGCATATTTGAAGGCTCAATGTATGGTTGAGAAGGGTTGCCTTTCTTATTTGGCTTTTGTGAGGGATGTTAGTGCAGAGACTCCTACCACTGATTCTGTTCCGATGGTACGTGATTTTTCGGATGTGTTTCCTGCAGACCTGTCGGGCATGCCGCCTGATAGGGATATTGACTTTGGTATTGATTTGGTGCCAGTCACTCAGCCCATTTCTATTCCACTGTATCGTATGGTGACGACGGAGCTGAAGGAGTTGAAATAATAGCTTCAGGAACTCCTTGATAAGGGGTTTATTCGTCCTAGTGTGTCACCTTGGGGTGCACCGGTTCTATTTGTGAAGAAGAAGGATGGTTCCATGAGGATGTGCATTCATTACAAGAAGTTGAACAAGGTCACAGTTAAGAACAAGTATCCTTTGCCTCGTATTAATGATTTATTTGACCAGCTTCAGGGAGCGAGGGTGTTCTCCAAGATTGATTTAAGGTCCGAGTATCACCAGCTGAAGGTTCGGGATTCATATATTCTTAAGACAGCTTTCAGGACCCGTTATGGCTACTTTGAGTTCTTGGTGATGTCTTTTGGGCTGACCAATGCCCCAGCAACGTTCATGCATTTGATGAACAAAATATTCCAGCCCTATTTGGACTCATTCGTTATTATATTCATTGATAACATCCTGGTGTATAAACAGGAAGAGCATGCCCAACATTTGAGGATTGTATTACAGAGATTGAGGGAGCAGAAGCTTTATGCAAAGTTCTCCAAGTGTGAGTTTTGGCTCGGTTCAGTAGCATTCTTGGGACACGTGGTGTCCAGTGAGGGTATTCAGGTGGATGTGAAGAAGATAGAGGTGGTGCAGAGTTTGCCTAGACCATCCTCAGCCATGAAGATTAGGAGCTTTCTTAGTTTGGCGGGTTATTACCGTTGCTTTGTGGAGGGGTTTTCATCTATTGCATCGCCCTTGACCAAATTAACCCAAAAGGGTGCTCCATTCAGGTGGTCGGATGAGTGTGAGGAGAGATTTCAGAAGCTCAAGACTGCCTTGACCATAGCTCCAGTGTTAGTTCTTCCATAAGCTTCAGGTTCTTACATTGTATATTATGATGCCTCGAGGATAGGCACTGGATGTGTTCTGATGTAGGAGGGTAGGGTGATTGCCTATGCCTTGCGCCAGTTGAAGACCCATGAGAAGAACTATCATGTCCATGATATTGAGTTAGCAGCCATTGTTCACACCTTGAAGATTTGGCGTCATTATTTGTATGGGGTTCATTGTGAGATCTATACTGATCACCGGAGTCTACAACATCTGTTTAAGCAGAAGGATCTCACGGGAGTCTGCAGCATCTGTTTAAGCAGAAGGATCTTAATTTGCGTTGGCGGAGATGGTTGGAGCTTCTTAAGGACTATGATATCACTATTTTATACCATCTGGTGGCCGATGCTTTGAGTCGCCGGGTGGAGAGTTTGGGGAGTTTAGCATATCTTCCGGCAGCAGAGAGACCCTTGGCATTGGATGTTCAGGCCTTGGCAGGTCATCTTGTGAGATTGGACATTTCGGAGCCGAGTCGGGTATTGGCTTGCGTGGTCTCCAGGTCTTCTCTTTATGACCGTATCAGGGAGCGTCAGTATGATGATCCCCACCTGCTCGTTCTTCAGGACAGGGTCCGTCGAGGTGATGCTAGGGTTGTGACTATTGGTGATGACAGCGTGTTGAGGATGCAGGGCCGGATATGTGTGCCTAACATAGATGGGCTTCAGGAGTTGATTCTTGAGGAGGCCCACAGCTCGCAGTATTCCATCCATCTAGGTGCCGCGAAGATGTACCAGGATTTGAGACAGCACCATTGGTGGAGGCGGATGAAGAAAGATATAGTTGGGTTTGTAGCTCAGTGTCTCAACTGTCAGTAGGTTAAGTATGAGCATCAGAGACCGGGTGTCTCGATTCAGAGATTAGAGATCCCGAAGTGGAAGTGGGAGTGGATCACCATGGACTTTGTAGTAGGGCTCCCACGGACTTCGAGGAAGTTCAATGCTATTTAGGTTATTGTGGATCGGCTAACCAAGTCTGCGCACTTCATTCCAGTTGGTACTACTTATACTTCAGAGTAGGGTTGTTCATTTGGATCGGATATCTAAAATCCGAACCGATCCATTCAATTTCGGATTTTGAATTTCGGATCGGATCGGATTTCAGATTGTGTTTATTAAAATTTCGGATTTCAGATCAGATTCGGATCGGTATATTTTAATCCGATCCGATCCAGAATCCGAAATTATTAGGAAATGTATAAATACACTTAATTTCGGATAGTCAGTACTTACTTTACATCTCCCTCCAAGTTATTACCTTTACAATTGCTAGATTTAGCTATATTGGCACCATAATACTCTCATAATTGTATAAACATGAATTTTTCTTAATGCATTGCCTCTTTTACAAAGAAAATATACTTATTAGTTTGCAACTTTGAGGCATAATAATACGATCCGAAATCTGATCCGATCCAAACTTTAAAATCCGAATCTGGTCTGATATAATTCAGATCGGATTCAGATTGCATTTTCTAGAATTCGAAATCCGAAATGTGCTAAATCCGATCTGATCTGTGCACAGCCCTAATTCAGAGCGGTTGGCTGAGATTTATATTTGAGAGATTTTTCTCCTGCATGGTGTCCCAGTTTTCATCATTTCAGATAGAGGTACTCAGTTCACATCACAGTTTTGGAGGGCCGTGCAGCGAGAGTTGGGTACTCAGGTTGAGTTGAGCACAACTTTTCACCCTTAGACGGACGGACAGTCCGAGCGCACTATTCAGATATCAGAGGACATGTTGCGTGCTTGTGTCATTGACTTTGGTAGTTCATGGGACCAATTTCTGCCGCTCGCGGAGTTTGCATATAACAACAGTTATCAGTCGGGTATACAGATGGCTCCGTATGAGAATTAAATGGGAGGAAGTGTAGATCTCCGGTAGGATGGTTTGAGGCGGATGAGGCTAAGATCTTGGGTACAGACTTGGTTCAAGCTACATTAGATAAGGTGAAATTGATTCAGGAGCGGTTTCGCACAGCGTAGTCTAGGCAGAAGAGCTATGCGGACAGGAAGATCCGTGATGTGTCTTTTATGGTTGGGGAGAAGGTGTTTCTGAAGGTATCACCCATGAAGGGGGTTTTGTGGGGTTTGGGAATAGGGGCAAGTTGAGCCCCCAGTTCATTTGGCCTTTTGAGGTGCTTCAGAAGATAGGGAGGTGGCTTATAAGCTTGCCTTGCCACCCAACTTGTCGAGTGTGCACCCAGTGTTTCATGTTTCCATGCTCTGAAAGTATATTGGGGATCCGTCCCATGTTTTGGACTTCAGCACGGTTCAGTTGGAAAGTGATATGACTTATGATGTGGAGCCAGTGGCCATTTTGGATCGGCAGGTTCGAAAGTTGAGGTCAAAGGACATAGCTGTAGTAAAGGTACAGTGGAGAGGCCAGCCGGTAGAGGAGGTCACTTGGAAGACCGAGAAGGATATGCGGAGCAGATATCCACACCTATTTGAGACTCCAGGTATGTTTCTAAACTCGTTCGAGGACGAACGTTTGTTTAAGAGGGGAAGGATGTAACGACCCGGACGGTCGTTTCGACAGTTATAGCCCCGTTTCCCCCATTTCTACTTCCTTTTGAGTTCTTCATTTGTATTGTGATATACCTGGTTAATTGGTTCGGGTTCGGAATGGTATCAGAGTGAGTTGAGACATTTAGTCTCTTATTTAGAAGCTTAAGTTGGAAAAGTCAACCGGGTGTTGACTTATACGTAAACGAACTCGAATTTGGATTTTTATGGTTCGGTTAGCTCCGTTTGGTGATTTTGGACGTATGATAACGTCCGAAATGTGATTTGGAGTTCCGTAGTAGAACTACGCTTGAATTGACGAAAGTTAGAAATTTGGCGATTTTGGTCGGTAGTGGAATATTTGATATTGGGGTCGGAATGGAATTTCGGAAGTTGGACTAGGTTTGTAGTGTCATTTGTGATGTGTGTGTGTAAAATTTTAGGTCATTCAGACGTGGTTTGGTAGGTTTCAACGTCGTTTGCGGAATTTGGAAGTTTAGAAGTTCTTAGGCTTGAATCCGAGGGTAATTTGGTGTTTTGGTGTTGTTTTAAGTGATTCAAAGGTTCGATTAAGATCGTATGGGGTTATTTGACTTGTTGGCATGTTTGGTTGAGGTTCTGAGGGCCTCGGGTGTGTTTCGGGGAGGTTAACAAATCAAGTTTGAAGTTTGGAGAATTTTTGTTGCTGGTGTAATCACAACTGCAAGAGTATGGCCGCAGATGCGACGCCGCAGGTGCGGTGGGTAAGGCGCAGGTGCAGGAGTGTGTTGGAATAGGTAGCACCGTATGTGCGATTGGGTGCCCGCATCTGTGATCCCACAGATGCGGATAGGTGCCCGCAGATGCAGAAGTGAGGAGGTCAGGCAGTGGTCGCATGTGCGAGGTCTTTTCCGCACCTGCGAGGTCGCATATGCGGATATGGAGCGCAGGTGCGAATTTTGGGGTTTTAGTGATCTCCCGCAAGTGCGGAGGTTTTTGCGCAAATGCGGCACCGCAAGTATGCATATTTAGACGCAGGTGCGAAAAGCCTGGATAGAAACTAGAAATAGAACACTTCGCGAATTTTTGTTCATTTTCACCATTTTCAAGTCAGTTCTTGGAGCTTTTTGGAGTGATTTTGAAGGGGATTCAAGGGCTTTTCAGTGAGGTAAGTTTCTTGAGCCCTAATACTCCTATATATGGTGTTTTCTCGTTGTTTTATCATCTAAGTAGTGGGATTTATGAGTGAAAATGAGGGGTTAGGGCTTGGGATTTTGGAGAGTTTAATTTGAGGAATTGAGGGACCAAATGATGTCGAATTTTGATAAATTTCATATGGTTAGACTCGTGAGCGAATGGGCTTTCAAGTTTTGTAACTTTTGTCGGATTTCGAGATGTAGGACCAGGGGGTCGGGTTTGAACCAATTTCGGGTTTTGAGAGCCTGAGAGACTGGAGAGGATTATGACTGAGTGAGGCCGAGGGCCTTATTTGTGAGTACATTTATGGGATCGGGATGCAAGCCGCAGCATGTTTCATTTGATTCTGCCATGATGGGCATTGATATAGCGCTTGGGCTGAAGGAGCCCCTCCAAAGTCTGTACACACCCCAGTGAGTGTTGGTACCTACTGAGTGCCGAGTGCCGAGTGCTGAGTGATTGGGAGGCATGAGTGATTGTGAGGCATCCGTGATTGTGAGGTTGGAGTGATTGGGAGGACTGAGTGATGTTTACCCCAGGGGCTGTATATGATTTCATCATTCGTGCTCATATCTGCATTGAACTTTTGTTTGAAAACTGTTGAACGATAATTTTAAATGATTTTTACTGGAACTTGATTTAAACGAGCTGATTTGACTTAAACTCCGGTTTTAAGGCATGCCGTATTTTACTGAATTTTTGTGATATGAATTATACCTGCACTTAACTCGTCACTACTTCTCAGTCTTTATTTACCGTTGTTACTTACTGAGTTGGCGTACTCATGTTACTCCCTGCACCTTGTGTGCAAATCCAGGCATTTCTGGACATGGTAGCGGTTGTTCATTATTCCAGTCGCGGATCATCGGAGATAACAAGGTAGCTGCCTGGCGATTGCAGCGCTGCTCTTCTTCTTCCTTTTCTTCCTATTAGATGTATTTTTGTTATTCCCAGACTATGTTAGTCTTGATGTTACCAGACGGTTGTAGTAGTTTCCCATGACTAGTGACACCCTGATGTCAGGCTTTCTTTTTCCGCACTTTTATTTTGAGTTGAACTCTCTTATGAATGTTTTATTATAAATAGCTTTGAATTATCTCCTAAAATGAAATATCGAAGTGTTTTTGGTAATGTGTCGGCTTTCCTAGTACCACGATAGACGCTATCACGACAGGGTTAGTTTTGGGTCGTGAAAAAAGTTCACAAGTCTTTACAAAATTTTAAAAAAAAAAATCAACCTAAAAATACCTGGTTCTAGAAAATGGCATCTCGGGAAAGAACCATAGTTTAAGGAAAACCTGATATTAAGCCACTAAAAACGACTACAATTATACAGTTACAATGGCCATAAGTGTGATCATGCAATTATAACTATGTCACTAACAATTAAGCACATGCCACAAAAATCAAAGTCTAACACCCCACCCCGCACTTAAGAATGTGCATTGTCTTCAGTTGCACAATATCACAAAAACACAAATAAGCAAGATTAAAAGTAGAGTGGGTGTTAGAAACTCCCTGAGACCCTCTATGGCCTAGCTAGCAACATGATCCTCAATATTAAGGGTCGGGACGACCCCACGCTTAAGCTCAAATATGTTCCTCGACTTTAATTTCAATTACTCAGACTTCCCCTAATCTGCAAACAAAAACAAAACGAAACATGACACTATAAATTAAAAATAAAATAGAGGTTGGGTTGCCTCCAGAAAGCGCCTGATTTAAAGTCGCATCCCGACTTACACCAACTTCACCCTTTTTCTTCCACCTCCAAGATATAAATTTTGTCCCCAAATATGAGTCAAGCTTGTGATTATGGTTCTGGGTGGTGCTATGAATACAAAAGAACCAAGCAAATATTGCTGCATTTTGCATTTCTTGGCCTTTAAGTAAGAAATGTCGTTTTGTCTCTTTGGTATCGCAAATTTCAGAATGTATGCACTTGGTTCTTCATTCCTTGACTCCTCCATAGGACCAAAAGAACGGATTCCCATGTCATCATCCCAATAAAATATTGAAAAATGGTTAGAATGAGGTTCAATACACTCTAACTCTAAAATCGCTTCTCTTTTGACATCCTCACGTTTGCACACTTCCTCAACCTTGGCATGATCACTAAGAATTTGGTCGATTGATTGGAACTCCTCTTTATGATCCACAAGCTGGCTAGTATCCACATCATTTAGTTGTTGGGCATCAGACGCCTCAATATTTTCATTCAATTGAGCCTGCAAGTCATGGATATCTAAGCCACATTGGTCTATCTCTTGCCTGACCTCAGTTCTTCCTTCTATTAGATGTTTTTCCATATTTGAAAGACCATCACAAAGAAACCCATGAAATTTTATTACTTGAGCTTGTTCATCTAGCTAAGATTGGCTCATGATATCAACTTCTTCAATGTTATCTTCTTGTGGAACTTGCTCTCTTCAACCAATTCTTCCTCCTTGTCCTTCATCATCGTGATTGTTGCACTAATTCTTTTTATAGCTTATTGATTTTTGTCTTATTGCTCATCTACTTGCCGCACCGTGTCCATAATACGGGCAACACGTATAACGACCCAAAACTAAATCATGTCGTGATGGCGCCAATCGTGGTACTAGGAAAGCCGACACATTTCAAAAACGCTTCGATATTTCATTTAAAAGATAAGTCAAAGCTTTTCATACTAGAATCTTCATAAAAGAGTTCAACTCAAAATAGAATGCGGAAAAGACAGCCCGACATCGGGGTGTCACTAAGTCAAGAGCAATTACTACAAACTGTCTGATAACGACAAGACCAACATAGTTTGGGAAAAACCAAAAATACAACAAAGGGGAAGATAAGGAAGAAGAAAAGCATGGTTGCGATCGCCAGGAAGCTACCTTACTATCTCCGATGATCCGCTACTGAATATATAAACAACCGCTACCGTGACCAGAAATACCTGGATCTGCACACAAGGTGCAGGGGTAACGTGAGTACACCAACTCAGTAAGTAACAACAGTAAATAAAGGTTGAGAAGTAGTGACGAGCTAGATGCAAGTATAGTTCATATCACAAAATTCAGTAAAGTACGACATGCTTTAAACCCAGAGTTTAAGTCAAATCAGCTTATTTAAATCAAGTTCAAGTAAAATCAATTAAAATATCTTTCCACAGTTCTCAAACAAGGACTCAAAGAAGCTATGAGCACAAATGATGAAATCATATATCGCCCCTCGATCAAACATCACTCAGTCCTCTCAATCACTCCAACCTCACAATCACTCATGCCTCACAATCACTCATGCCTCCCAATCACTCAGCACTCTGCTCTCGGCACTCGGCACTTGGCACTCGGACTCGCACTCAGTAGGTACTTGCGCTCACTTGGGGTGTGTACAGACTTCTGAGGGGCTCCTTCAGCCCAAATGCTATATCAATGCCCATCATGGCATAATCAATGGAACATGTTTCAGCGTGCATCCCGATCCCATAAATGTCCTCACAAATCAGTCCCTCGGCCTCACTCAGTCATAAATCTCTTCACTCTCTCGGGCTCTCAGAAATCAAAGTAATCAGCCCAAACAACATTAATATGATGCATCAAATAGAGTAACAGAGACTGAGCTATGATGTAAAAATGCATGAACATGACTGAGTACAAATCATCAACCAAAATAGTGAGAGGACAGCAAGAAGATACCTCTAAGGGTCCAAACAACTCAGGCACGAGGCCTAGACATGGCATCTAGCATGATTTACAGTAAATCTTTCTAAAACACATAAGAAGCATATAGCTACAACAGGATATTCAACTTTACAGTTGCTACGGGATGGACTAATTCACAATCCCCAATGATGCACGCCCACACGCCCGTCACCTAGCATGTGAGTCACCTCCAAATAGTCACAAGACACCAAAAATTTGGGGATTCATACCTTCAGGACTAGATTTACAACCGTTACATACCGCAAACTGAGAAAATCTCTACTCCGTGATGCTCTTGCCTCTCGATTCGGCCTCCAAATGCTCCGAATCTAGTCACAACCAGTACAATACCATTAACGTATGCTAAAGGAATAAATTCCACAAGAAAAACTACCAAATTAGACCAAAACCCGAAATTGGCTCAAACCCGGCCCCTGGGCCCATGCCTCAAAATCTGACAAAAGTTACAAAACTTGAAAGCCCTTCCACTCACGAGTCTAACCATACAAAATATATCAAAATCCGACATCATTGAGTCCCTCAAATCCTTAAATTACACTCTCAAAAATCTGAAGCCCTAACCCCCTATTTTCACTCCTAAATCCCACTAATTAGATGAGAAAACAACGGGAAAACACCATAGCTAGGGGTAATAGAGGTCAAGTAACTCATCTCAGTGAATACCCTTTAATCCCCTTCAAAAATCACCCAAAAAGCTCCAAGGTCCGACTTGAAAATAGTGGAAATGAGCAAAAATCACGAAGTCCCCTTTTTATACCTTCTGCCCAGTGAAACCGCACCTGCGGTCACTTCTCCCTATCTGCGGACCAAGATCCGCTTTTGCGAAAATCACTTAAACTCTCTAAGACCTCTTATGCGTCTCACGGCCACATCTGTGATCATCACAGGTGCAAAAACGACCTCGCACATGTGCATCCCCTCTCGCACCTGCGCTTGCCTGCCCGCATCTACGACTCTCGCAGGTGCGAGAAATACTTCGCACATGCGGCTCCTACTCAGGTCCCCTGTGGCCGCATCTGAGGCTCCTTAGTCGCTTCTGCGGACTCGCACTTGCGGCTCTCCCTCAGCAGGTGCGGAAGACACCAGAACCAGCAGCTGATCAGCTGCTTTTCCAAGTTCCGAACTTCCCGTTAGCCATCTTGAATCACCCCAAGCCCCTCAGGACTTAAACCAAACATATCAACAAGTCATATATCAACATACGAACTTAGTTGAGCGTTCGAATCACTCAAAACAACATCAAAACACCAAAATACCCTCGGATTTAAGCCTAAGAACTTCCAAACTTCTAAATTCTGCAAACAACGTCGAAACCTACCAAACCACGTCTGAATGATCTCAAATTTTACACACACGTCAAAAATGACACCACGAACCTTCTCCAACTTTCGGAAATCCATTCCGACCTCGATATCAAATTTTCCACTGCCGACCAAAATTGCCAAATTTCCAACTTCCGCCAATTCAAGCCTAATTCCACTACGGACTTCCAAATCACCTTTCGGACACGCTCCTAAGTCCAAAATCACCTGACGGTTCTAATGGAACCGTAAAAATTCAAATCTGAGATGTTTACACATAAGTCAACATTCGGTTGGCTTTCCAACTTAAGCTTCTAAATAAGAGACTAAGTGTCTCAATTCACTCCGAAACCACTCCAGACCCGAACCAACTAACTCGATATATCATAATATAGTTGAAAAGCACAAAAGGAAGAAGAAATGGGAGAAACGGGGCTATAACTCTCTAAATGACCAACCGGGTTGTTACCTCCTCCCCCTCTTATTCGCCCTCGAACGAGTTTAGAAACATACTTGGAGCCTCAAATAGGTGTAGATATCTGATCCGCATCTCCCCCTCGGTTTCCCAAGTGGCCTCCTCCACAGGCTGACCTCTCCACTGCACCTTCACTAAAGCTATGTCTTTTGACCTCAACTTTCGAACCCGCCGATACAAAATGGCCACCGGCTCCACATCATAAGTCATATCACCCTCCAAATCAACTGTGTTGAAGTCCAAAACATGGGACGAATCGCCAACATACTTCCAGAGCATGGAAACATGAAATACCGGATGCACACTCGACAAGCTGGGTGGCAAGGCAAGCTTATAAGCCACCTCCCCTATCCTCTGAAGCACCTCAAAAGGCCCAATGAACCGGGGTCTCAACTTGCCCCTGTTCCCTAAACTCATAAAACCCTTCATAGGTGATACATTCAGCAAAACCTTCTCCCCTACCATGAAAGACACATCACGGACCTTCCTGGCCGTGTAGCTCTTCTGCGTAGAGTGCGCCGTGTGAAGCCGCTCCTGGATCAATTTCACCTTGTCTAATGCATCCTGGACCATGTTTGTAACTAAGAGCCTAGCCTCACCTGGCTCAAACCATCCTACCGGAGATCTACACCTCCTCCCATATAAATCCTCGTACGGAGCCATCTGAATACCTGACTTATGAATGTTGTTATATGCAAACTCCGCGAGCGGCAAAAACTGGTCCCATGAACCCCCAAAGTCAATGACACAAGCGCGCAACATGTCCTCAAATATCTGAATAGTGCGCTCGGACTGTCTGTCCGTCCGAGGCTGAAAGTTGTGCTCATCTCAACTGTGAACTGTGTACCCCTATCTGAAAGGATGGAAACTGGGACACCATGCAGGCGAACAATCTCTTGGATATAAATCTCAGCCAACTGCTCTGAAGTGTAAGTAGTACCAACTGGAATGAAGTGCGCGGACTTGGTCAGCCGATCCACAATAACCCATATAGCATTGAACTTTCTCAAGGTCCGTGGGAGCCCAACCACGAAGTCCATGGTGATCTGCTCCCACTTCCTCTCCGGGATCTCTAATCTCTGAAGCAATCCACCCGGTCTCTGATGTTTATACTTAACATGCTGATAGTTGAGACACCGGGCCACAAACCCAACTATATCCTTATTCACCGCCTCCACTAATAGTGTTGTCTCAAATCCTGGTACATCTTCACGGCACCCGGATGGATGGAATACCACGAGCTTTGGGCCTCCTCAAGAATCATCTCCCGGAGCCCATCCATATTAGGCACACATATCCGGCCCTGCATCCTCAAGACGCCGTCATCACCAATAGTGACATCCCTAGCATCACCTCGCCGAACTCTATCCTAAAGAACGAGCAGGTGGGGGTCATCATATTGACGCTCCCTGATACGGTCATAAAGAGAAGACCTGGAGACCACGCAAGCCAATACCCGACTCGGCTCCAAAATATCCAATCTAACAAGTTGGCCCGCTAAGGCCTGAACATCCAATGCCAAGGGTCTCTCTACTGTCGGAAGATATGCTAGACTCCCCAAACTCTCCGCCCGGCGACTCAAAGCATCGGCCACCACATTGGCCTTCCCTGTATGGTACAAAATAGTGATATCATAGTCCATAAGAAGCTCTAACCATCTCTGCTGATGCAGATTAAGATCCTTCTGCTTAAACAAATGCTGCAAACTCCGGTGATCAGTATAGATCTCACAATGAACCCCACACAAATAATGACGCCAAATCTTCAAGGCGTGGACAATGGCTGCTAACTCAAGATCATGGACAGGATATTTCTTCTCATGGGTCTTCAACTGGCGCGAGGTACAGGCAGTCACCCTACCCTCCTGCATCAGAGCACATCCAATACCTATCCTTGAGGCATCACAATACATGATGTAAGAACCTGAAGCTGATGGCAGTACTAACACTGGAGTTGTGGTCAAGGCAGTCTTGAGCTTTTGAAAGCTCTCCTCATACCCATCCGACCACCTGAATGGAGCACCCTTTTGGGTTAATTTGGTCAATGGCGATGCAATAGATGAAAATCCCTCCACAAAGCGATGGTAATAACCCGCCAAACCAAGAAAGCGCCTAATATCTGCGGTTGAGGACGGTCTAGGCCAGCTCTGCACCGCCTCTATCTTCTCTGGATCCACCTGAATACCCTAACCGGACACCATGTGCCCCAAGAATGCTACTGAACCAAGCCAAAACTCACACTTGGAGAACTTTGCATAAAGCTTCTCCTCCCTCAATCTCTGCAATACAACTCTCAAATGCTGAGCATGCTCTTCCTGGCTATGAGAGTAGACCAGGATGTCATCAATGAATACAATAACGAATGAGTCCAAATAGGCTTGGAATACACTGTTCATCAAATGCATGAACGCTGCTGGGGCATTGGTCAGCCCAAAAGACATCACCAAGAACTCATAATGGCCATAACGAGTCCTGAAAGATGTCTTAAGAATATCCGAATCCCGAATCTTCAACTGGTGATACCCGGACCTCAAATCAATCTTGGAGAAAACCCTCGCTCCCTGAAGCTGGTCAAATAGATCATCAATACAAGGCAAAGGATATTTGTTCTTGACTGTGACCTTGTTCAACTGGCTGTAATCAATGCATATCCTCATGGAACCATCCTTCTTCTTCACAAATAGAACCGATGCACCCCAAAGTGAAACGCTAGGCCGAATAAACCCCTTATCAAGGAGTTCCTAAAACTGTTCTTTCAACTCCTTAAATTCCGCCGGTGCCATACGATACAGTGGAATAGAAATGGGCTGAGTGCCCGACACCAAATCAATACCAAAGTCAATATCCTTGTCAGGCGGCATGCCCATCAGGTCTGCAGGAAACACATCCAGAAAATCACGTACCACCAGAACATAATCAATGGTAGGAGTCTCTGCACTAACATCCCTGACAAAAGCCAGATCGGATAGACAACCCTTCTCAAACATACGTTGAGCCTTCAAATATGATACCACCCTACTAGGTACATAGTTTACAGACCTGCTCCACTCAACCCTCGAAAATCCCGGCATTGCCAACGTCACGATCTTAGCGTGACAATCTAGAATAACATGACATGGAGGTAACCAATACATGCCTAATATAACATCGAAATCAACCATATTGAGCAGCAAAAGGTCCACTCAGGTTTCCGAACCCCCAATAGTCACCAAAAATGACCAATATACGCAGTCCACAACAATAGTATCTCCTACATGAGTAGATACATGAACAGATGAAACTAAATACTCATGGGGCATATCCAGAAAATTAGCGAAATATGAGGAAACATATGAGTACGTGGAACCAGGGTCAAATAATACAGAGGCATCTCTGTGACAGACTGAGACAATACATGTAATCACACCATCTGAAGCAATAACATCTGGTCTGGCTGGGAGGGCAAAGAAACGGTCCTGACCACTACCTGATCGGCCTCCCCCTCTAGGGTGACCCCTAGCTGACTGACCTCCACCCCTAGCTGACTGGGCGGGTGGTGAAGTAACTAATGCTGAAGTCGAAGGTTGACTCCTCTGCTGAGATGGACCCCCATGACGACTAGGACACTGCCTCCACATATGCCCAAACTCCCCACACTCAAAACAACTCCCTGGTGCTGGTGATGTGGACTGAAGGGAACCTCTAGCACCGGGATAACTGGTAGAAGAACCTGGCAAGGAGGAGCCCTGAACTAATAGAGCACGGGACGAACTCTAGGCTGGGAGGGCACTTATGAGAACGGTGAGAACTATGGCCCGATGATGCACCATAGTGAACTGGGTGGGCTGACTGAGCATGCCTGAATGGACGGCCTCTGCCATGCTGGAACTGACCCCCATGAAGAGCACCACTGAATCCACCATGTTCACGAGGACTTTTGGACTCCCTCTCAACCCTCTCCTGGTCGCGAACCATCTCAATCAGCCGAGCAATGTCGACAACCTCATCAAAAGTAGCACCAGACACTCTCTCTCTCTGGTCATAAGAAATCGAAGTTGAAAGGTGATGCCATATATAAACCTCATGATCCTTTCTATGGCTATGGGAACCAACCAGATAGCATGATGGGCCAACTCTGAGAATCGCATCTAATAATGTGTTAGAGACAAATCACTCTGACGAAGCTGCTCAAACTGTCTGCGCAGCTCCTCTCTGCGGAACTGAGGCACAAACTTCTCCAGAAAGATAACGGAGAACTGCTGTCAAGTAAGGGGTGATGCGCTGACTGGCCTACGCCTCTCATAAGCCTCCCACCAACTGAATGCATCCCCAGAGAACTGGAAGGTAGTGAATAAGACCCTGCTGGTCTCCAGAATGCCTGTTGTACAGAGCATCCTCTGACACTTATCCAAGAAACCCTGTGCATCCTCACACTCTGCACCACTGAAAGATGGAGGCTGGAGTCTCCCAAACCTCTCCAATCTACACTGCTCATCCTCAGGCATAACAGGAATCACATAGTCCTAAGTAGCTGCAACCGGCTGGGCTGGTGGTGCCCCCGGTGTCTGGAGTCCCTGAACAACCTACTAGGGTGTGCGAGCGGTAGGAGTCTGAGTGCCTCCCCCGGCCTGAGAAGTGGCTGCGGCCGTCGAAATAGAGACCGCCTGATCAAGGCCAGTACACACTGACAGAATCTAAGCTAGGGCCTCCTGAAGGCCAGGAATCAAGAAAGGCACAGCGTTGCCTGAGCTGGTCCCGTTGGGACATCTACGACTAGGACCTAGTCCTGATCTGGAGAAAATGGATGGTTTGCAGGTACTGCCCCGGCTATTGTGCGGGTTGCACCTCTACCCCTACCACAACCTCGATAGCGGCCTCAGCCTCTCGCGGCCCTGGATGGTGGTACTGGTGGCTGGTCCTCCTGACTGGTAGTGCGAGTCCTTACCATCTGTGAGAAAATGAAATAATAGAAGTTTAGTTACCAGAATCAACAGATTTGCACGACAAGAATTCAAGAATGTGAGATTTTCCTAAGGGTTCTAAAGCCTCTCGAAGATAAGTACGGACGTCTCTACACCGATCCGCAAGACTCTACTAAACCTGCGCATGACTCGTGAGACCTATGTAACCTAGGCTCTGATACCAACTTATCACGACCCAAAACTAAATCCTGTCGTGATGGCACCTATCGTGGTACTAGGCAAGCCGACACACTTCCAAAACGCTTCGATATTTCATTTAAAAGATAAGTCAAAGCTTTTCATACTAGAATCTTCATAAAAGTGTTCAACTCAAAATAAATTGCGAAAAAGATAGCCCGACATCACGGTGTCACTAAATCATGAGCAACTACTACAAACTACCTGATAACAACAAGACCAATATAGTCTGGGAAAAACCAAAAATACAACTAAGAGGAAGATAAGGAAGAAGGAAAGTAGGGTTGCGATCGCCACGTAGCTACCTTGCTATCTCCAATGATCCGCTACTGAATATATCAACAACAACCGCTATCGTGGCCAGAAATGCCTGGATCTGCACACAAGGTGCAGGGGGTAACGTGAGTACACCAACTCAGTAAGTAACAACAGTAAATAAAGGCTGAGAAGTAGTGACAGCTAGATGCAAGTATAGTTCATATCACAAAATTCATTAAAGTACGACATGTTTTAAAACAAGAGTTTAAGTCAAATCATCTTGTTTAAATCAAGTTCAAGTAAAATCAATTAAAATATATTTCCACAGTTCTCAAACAAGGACTCAAAGCAGCTATGAGCACAAATGATGAAATCATATAATGGCCCTCGGGCAAACCAAACATCACTCAGTCCTCCCAATCACTCAAACCTCACAATCACTCATGCCTCCCAATTACTCAGCATTCGGCACTCGCACTTAGTAGGTACCTACGCTCACTGGGGGTGTGTACAGACTCCGGAGGGGCTCCTTCAGCCCAAGCGCTATATCAATTCCTATCATGACAGAATCAATGGAACATGTTGTGAAGTGCAGCCTGATCCCATAAATGTCCTCACAAATCAGGCTCGTGGCCTCACTCAGTCATAAATCTCTTCAGTCTCTCGGGCTCTTAGAAATCAAAGTAATCATCCCAAACAACATCGATATGAAGCATCAAATAGAGTCACAGAGACTGAGCTATGATGTAAAAATGCATGAACATGACTGAGTACAGATTATCAACCAAAACAGTGAGAGGACATCAAGAAAAGACCTCTAAGGGTCCAAACAATACTGGCACGAGGCCTAGACATGGCATCTAGCATGATTTACAGTAAATCTTTTTAAAACACATAAGAAGCATATAACTACAACATGATATTCAACTTTAAGGTTGCTACGGGACGAACCAAGTCATAATCTCCAAGGGTGCACGCCAACACGCCCGTCACCTAGCATGTGCGTCACCTCCAAATAGTCACAAGACACCAAAAATTCGGGGATTCATACCTTCAGGAGTAGATTTACAACCGTTACTTACCTCAAACCGAGCAAATCTCTACTCCGCGATGCTCTTGCCTCTCGATTCGGCCTCCAAATGCTCCGAATCTAGTGACAACCAATACAATACCATTAATGTATTCTAAAGGAATAAATTCCACAAGAAAAACTACCAAATTAGACTTAAAATCCGAAATTGGCTCAAATCCGGCCCCCGAGCTCATGCCTCGAAATCCGACAAAAATTACAAAACTTGAAATCCCATTCACTCACGAGTCTAACCATATAAAATTTATCAAAATCCGACATTATTGGGTCCCTCAAATCCTCAAATTACACTCTCAAAAATCCCAAGCCCTAACCCTCTATTTACACTCCTAAATCCCACTAATTAGATGCAAAAACAACGGGAAAACACCATAGATAGGGAAAATAGAGCTCAAGTAACTTACCTCAGTGAATACCCTTGAATCCCCTTCAAAAATCACCCTAAAAGCTCCAAGGTCCGACTTGAAAATGGTGGAAATGAGCAAAAATCACGAAGTCCCCTTTTTATACCTTCTGCCCAGTGAAACCGCACCTGCGGTCCCTTTTCCGCATCTGCGGACCAAGCTCCGCTTCTACGGAAATCACTTAAAGTCCCTGGGACCTCATCTGCTCCTCACGACCGCATATGCGATCATCGCAGGTGCGGAAACGACCTCGCACCTGCGCATCCCCTCTCGCACCTGCGCTTGCCTGCCCGCATCTACGACTCCCGCAGGTGCGGGAAATACTTCGCACCTGCGGCTCCTGCCCAGGTCCCTTGTGGACGCATCTACGGCTCCTTAGTTGCTCCTGCGGGCTCGCACTTGCAGCTCCCCCTCCGCAGGTGCGGAAGACACCAGAACCAACAACTGATCAGCTATATTTCCAAGTTCTGAACTTCCCGTTAGCCATCCGCAATCACCCTGATCCCCTCGGAACCTCAACCAAAAATACCAACAAGTTATATATCAACATACGAACTTAGTCGAGACTTCGAATCACTCAAAACAACATCAAAACACCAAATTACCCTCGTATTTAAGCCTAAGAACTTCTAAACTTCCAAATTCCATAAACAATGCCGAAACATATCAAACCTCGTCCGAATGACCTCAAATTTTACACACACGTCAAAAATGACACCACGAACCTTACCCAACTTATGGAAATCTATTCCGACCCCGATATCAATTTTTTCACTACCGATCAAAATCGCCAAATTTTCAACTTCTGCCAATTCAAGCCTAATTCCACTACGGACCTCCAAATCACCTTCTGGATGCGCTATTAAGTCCAAAATCACCTAACTGAGCTAATGGAACCATCAAAATTCAAATCCGAGATCGTTTACACATAAGTCAACATCCGGTTGACTTCCCAACTTAAGTTTCTAAATAAGAGACGAAGTGTCTCAATTCACTCCGAAACCACTCTGGACCTGAACCAACTAACCCGATATATCATAATGTAGCTGAAAAGCACAAAAGAAAGCAGAAATGGGAGAAACAAGGCTATAACTTTCGAAACGACCGGCGGGGTCGTTACATCACGTTCCATATCTCTCACTTCATTGCTCCTATCAAACTCACAAATATTATTAGAAACATCATTAGAAGAGCTCAGAGAAGGATAAAAAGAATTAGGACAGCCATCCAATGTCCACCTTGACCACCACACATATTACAAATATTCCACGTAAAATATTGAGATGGTGCACCCAACTCGCTCCCGAAAACATTCTCACAATTTTTTCACAAGTGCGGTCCTCCACAATATATACAAGGATCATCAAAATAAGAATAAAAAAAATTCGACGAATTCTTATTAAAAGATGCCATCTAACACAAGTAAAAACATACTAAATTATACTAAAACTAGAAAACACAAAAATAAAAATTAAAACTTGACTTGATAGGTAGTAAAAGCTTGATCTAGTAAAATAATTAATTTTAAAGTCCCCGACAATTGCGCCAAAAATTTGTTACCCTAAATGGCACACGCAAGTATATGCGGTCAATCAAGTAATAAAGAGTGAGTAGAGTATCGTTCCCACGAAGTCTTATGATCAATTATCAACTAAATCAAGCAATTTCTAATTTATCGAGTTAAGAACAATTTTCAGGTGATTTTTGTTTGATTAATTCTACTAATTTAAGTTACGATTAAAAGAAGAACTAATTAACTAGCACACTTGGCACAAAAGGTTTAATTTAATGAGAAATAATATTCCAGCGCTATGATTATGTAACAATCTTGTTGAATTCTTCAATTAACTTGACTTATTAATTTATCTCGGTTATTAACCTATAAGGACAATAATACTCGTAGAAATTTGACAACTTCTACTCGCCTATTCAATCTATTATAACCTCTATATTCCTATGAGATTAGAGATGAAGAGAACACATTAATAATCTCTTGCAAAATTGGCTAAGCACGGCACATAGGTATATTTTTATCATATGCACAAGCCAATTCCCCAATGACTAGGTTCAAGATCGCGCTCTATTCAATCTCACTGCAATCAAGAATTACCTCTTTCAAGTTCAACTCAAGATTCATACATAGTATATCACTGTTAGCTAGACAGTAAAATAATTAGGCTCATGATATGAATAAACAACCCAACATGATAAATTAAATTGTCAAATCAATCTCTGAATATCAACATTCATGTAAAACCATAACCCCAGAATGAATATGTTTAGCCACGCATAATCATGGTAGCAATCTCAATTAATTCCCAAGAATACATAAAAAAAAAATCAATAATAGAAGGGAAAAAGAAGAACTCTAGATGAGTTCCACGGTTTCCGAACTCTGTTATGGATTCTCTCTGCTTCCAAGTGCGTTCTTGCCTCCCTAGGGTCTTCTCTCTCTTTAAATAGTGGCTAACTATCATTTTATATGGTTTAGGGTTAGTTGGGCCAAAATTGGCTTTTTCTAATTCGGATTGGAAAAACTGATATTTTTCTGCTCCGGTACCGGTCTGGCGAAGTGACCCTCGCTTCGCTTTCCGGGGCTTTTCTGATTTCTTCTGCTCCAGTCCAGGTCCCGCGAACTGTCCGAGACTTTTCTCTTCAGTTATTTTTTACCAATATTTTTCTCATTTGATCCTTTTCCGTTCAAGTTTGTTCCTAAATATAAGAAACACATAATGAATATATTTCGCTTTGAAACCGTGTAAACTCCTACAATTCATACAAAAATTAATATACAAATATAAAAATATGCACTTTTCACCTTTTATCAACGGAAGTTATTTTTCAACACATGTTTATGATAAATAGCCCGTGGGGAAAACCTCCTGCTAAACACGAAACTTCGAACAACTTCCTGAGAGTGTGCTGGACTCGTTCCTTTATACCAACAACCATCATCCCTTCGAAGGAGAAAAAGAAAAAGAAAAAGAAAAAAGCAATTCTTACTACTTAAATTATAAGGAAACAAGTAAGAGTCCAAGATTCAAATTGAGACAAATGCTCGAAAGTTAGGTAGTGAGGCGTGTCCTGGTGCCCATGCAACCTAATTTCCTTGAGGATGTCAGATAAAGCTGACGCACACGTGCCCAATTTTTTTATTTTTTAGATAATCAGATAAGAATAGTATTTGGACAAGTACATAAAACTTGAACTCAAGAATTGTGTACTTTCAGGAAGATTTTTTCAATATTAAGAGTGCGTTTGGTACGTAGGAAAGTATTTTTTATGGAAAATATTTTTCTAGAAAATATATTTTTTGGAATAAGAGTAATTTTTCCTTATTTGATTGGTAAATGAAAAACTTTATTTCAAAAAATATTTTTTAGTATTTGATCAAAGAGTATGAAATACTTTTAGATAAGTAATTTTTATGCTACTTTCCTCAATCCACCTTTCCCAAAATTCCTATATTATTTGTACTCCTCCCCCCCCCCCCTTCCCCACCCATACTTTATTTTTTTCAAGAATTTAATTATACTTTTTAAAATTCACACAAACCTAAAGGAACTAATATTTACTTTATTTTTTCACACAAGAACAACGTTAAAATTTGAGCTAGATAAGCAAAAAAAACATACTTTTTCTACATCATGAAAAGAAAATACTCGTTTTGTTTGAAAAAAAAAATACTTTTTCTATTTTCAGGAAAAGAAAATACTTAGTTTGTTGAAATGAAAGAAAATATTTTTTCTACGTCATAAAAAGAAAGTACTTGTTTTGTTGGAAAAAAATACTTTTTCTATTTTAGGAAAAGAAAATAATTAGTTTGTTGAAATAAAAGAAAATACTTTTTTTGCATCATGAAAATTAGAAAGTACTCGTTTTGTTGAAAAAAAAATACTTTTTCTATTTCGGAAACGAAAATACTTAATTTGTTGAAATGAAAGAAAATACTTTTTCGACATCATGAAAAGAAAGTACTCATTTTGTTGGAACAAAAATAATTTTTCTATTTAAAAAAAAAAAGAAATACTTAGTTTGTTGAACTGAAAGAAAAATTTCTACATCATGAAAAGAAA
The DNA here is from genome assembly GCA_005239505.1 of Nicotiana paniculata. NCBI lineage: Eukaryota > Viridiplantae > Streptophyta > Magnoliopsida > Solanales > Solanaceae > Nicotiana > Nicotiana paniculata. The sequence goes on from ML310719.1 coordinate 39,509, forward strand.
GTACTCACTTTGTTGAATTGAATAAAAATACGTTTACTACATCACGAAAAGAATACTCATTTTGTTGAAATAAAAAAAAAAGTATTGTATCTACAACATGAAAAGAAAATACTTTAATAATAGTTCCATTTACAATTTATTTGGATGGTTGTTACATATCGTTTCATAATGTATCGTATCGTACTGTATTGTATTGTACTGTATCATTTGATAAATACAATGTTTGGATAGATTGTGTTGTTTGTCATCATTTCATAATATCACGCACCAACAAAATGAAGAATAAACTTGCAATATTATAAAGAAAAATTATGATACAGGATAAAATTATTATATAAAAAGGTAGGGTAAATGATAAAATAAAAATTATTTAATAATAATGAAGGGTGAAACTGAAAGAAAAAGACAAAGTAACGACGCGACCACACCAAATCGATCGTTACATAAAGTGACACATTTCGTCGTTATGTAACGACGGATTTAACGATACGATACAATAAAATTTAAGTAACAATAAAAACAAACATCGTATTTAAAGTAACAATACGATACAGTACAATGGATAACAACACTCCAAACAAGCTCCTAGGGTGGGTTGGAGTGTGAGGGGTGGGTAGGTGGGGGGTGTAGGCTGGGTTAGTGGGGGTTGGTGGGGATGGAGAACATGTAGGGAAGATTGAAAAAGAGTTTTGGAAAATATCTTCCTATCTTTTGATAGGAAAAACATTATGATTTCATGAGAAAATATTTAAGCCAACCAAACATAAAAAAATTAAAAAACCAAAAAAAAGAAGAAACAATGAACTAAAATGACGACATTGACATGAGTGGTTTGTATTATAGACCAAAGTACTTCACAAGACATAGAGGGATCAAGAAAATATGGAAAAAAATAACCTAAGCTGAATAGCAATTTTATAATTAAATGGAGCACATGCAACGCAGAATTCGAACTTCCTTTTCCCACAGGCTTGACAATAACTTTTTTATTTATCGATAAAGACTTTTTCCTCTTCTTTTTTCTGGATAAAGACTTGGCCTTTTATAAACTTCGGAAATTTATTGGTCAAAATATTTTGTATTTTCCCGTAATTAGAAGGTAGACAGTAAACCGGCATAATTGGGAGTGAATGATACCTAAAAATTACCCAATAATAATTGAAAGAAGTGCAAGTACAAGAACCTTGTAATTTGAAGTATTTCCTTCTACTTTTTCCCTCCTTTTTTTTTATTATTTCCTTTTTCCTTCTAGGTATACAAAAGAGTAATGTAAAATAATATATTCATATTTAATGAAAAGACAATTATATTAAGCATGTTTTGAAGAGATACGTGCTGAGTGTGCGAACAAAGTCCTACATTAATAGCTGAAAAGATTGGGATTTTATATATAAGGTGTAGAGATCTCTTAATGGTGTGAGACATTTTGGGAAAAATCGTGCGGACTTGACCACTAAGCGGATAATATCACTCTATATTAAGAGTGTATTTGGATTTTGGACTAGTTTAGCCCAACAACATGATATGATATTAGTAGTTGGGAAATGGGAATATCTCGATTATATTTAATGAAATGACCCCATTACCACTAGTAGTTGTATGTCATTTTTACAAAGTATACTACAAAACAAGTAAGTTCTTCATTAAGAAATAATTCATTTTTTGTATCCTTGTCAACATTAATAACTTATACTTTTACAGATGTTATTGGTAAGAATAGTATACCTAATTTTCCTTATCGTTATAAATAAATAAAAAATTAGGTTTGTAAAGCAGGCAAGAACGGAGAATGGGAGAACTCGAGAAACAATTTGCTAGTTCTTTCTAAATTATCGTGTAAAGTAAGAACTCTAACAAATGGTCATTGTTTAGTTATTTGCACAGAACAGTAGAACTGAAAATAATAAAAGGAACAGCAAAAAGGGGTATAATAATAAATGTTTTCCCAAATCTAAATAAGTTTCGTTCTCTTTTAGCTAATTTTGTTAATAAAGATCCTAGAATTAAACCTAGTTTGAGGAAGGGAAGATGGAAAGAACTGACTGGTAGAGGAGTCAATTGAATTTGATGATATAACTGTTGGCCCTGCTTCTTTTTGGTTCTTGGTTTTCTGCACAAAATTGGTGTTTTGCACGTGTGGAACCATAGATACATTTTCTGTGAATGTGAACATTTCAAATTTGTTGACTCGAGCACCATTTGTTTTTATTAAAATTAAAACGACTCAACGTGAAAACACACACACACACACACTAAAATAATTAAATACGCATTTAAAAAACTTATGATAGTTAGTAATGGTGATGTCTAACAATGATTGTAGTAGCGGTTGGGGGTGAATGTTTGTGGTAGTGTTAGCTAATGACGACAATTAATAAATGGTGGCAAAATGGATAAAAATAAATTATATATCCTTATTATCTATTAAAAATGAATTGAATAATAATTTTTTTTAAAACGGGTCAAATATGGATAAGAATCATATTATCCAGTTAACTAATGGGTTGAACTTTTACATTTACAAAGAAATAAATTGGGTGTTCCTCAGGTTTGGGTAACTAGGATTCTCCCAAAAAGTTATCATATTCAAGTAGCCATGGTAATATCGAATCCATATTATCTGTCGATTGACCCATTTTCTATTTGTATTAAATGTAGGTTGGGCGGATAATTTATTCGTTTTGCATTACCCGTTTTCAACCCACCCATATTCTACCTGACTCGCTCATTTGTCACCCCTAATAATAATAATAGATACTACTTCTTCCGGTTTATAATAAATGGCATTTTAATTTTTGACATACCCTTTAGGAAAATACTAACTCCTAAAAAGAATTACCTTAATTAAGTTACTTTTTAATTAAAATTTACATATTATTAATTTGACACATTAAGATAGGTAAAAAGGACAAATTTGAAAAAATAAAATTAATTTCTTTTTAATTATGTAAAAGTCAAAAGATCACTTATTTTATTTTCTAATGGCTGATACTCCCTTAGGTCCACAATAAGTGATTTTTTGGCCTTTTTTTGTGGTCCAAAATAAGTAATTTTTTCAGATTTTAAGAATGAATTGATTATTTTTTTCCTACATTGCCCTTGGAGTAAATAGTGTTAAAATATGTGTTAGGAGTATTTATGTGAGATAATAAAGGTTAATATTGTCAATTTCATTGTTAATTAATGTTAAAAGATGAATTTCTTAATTTGTGTTAAAACATCTAAAAAAATCACTTATTTTGGACGGAGGGAGTAATAAAATAAGAGCCTTAACCAATAAGCTATTTTATTTTCTTTTATAGTCAAAATAAGAGCCTTAACCAATGTGGATTAATTATTTTTTCATGAATTTTGTTTCTATATACTAATGGAGCTAAGACTTGTACATCACATGTCTTTTCAAATATGACATTAAAATTCTTTCTTGATATTCATCACATGTCCCTTTAACGATTTATTACATCACATGTCCCTTTAATTATGACATGTATGATGTAACTGTATTTGTGTTGACTGTGACATTAATACTTTTATAAATTTATTTAATTTTTAACAATCAAGTATTCAATTATAAATTGTAAGGAACAAAATATGTACCACTTACTATTTCAGGAAAAAATTCTTATTCTCTATGTTTCATTTGATTTAAATTGATACATTTTCTTTATTGGTATATACTTCAAAAAACTAAAAATAAAATTTTAATTTTTTTTATTGGCCCTTAAGGACATAATTTAGCATATATAAATTTCAAAAGTATTTTTTACTTTTTCGAATTATAGTCAAATAATGCCACATAGATTTAAAGCGAGAGAGTATGAAATATTTTGTCAACATTTACAAGGGACCTTTATATACGGCTACTAATAGCAGGTGAAATTTGAACAAAAAAGCTGCTAATTTGTTTTCTTGTTAAATAAAGAAAACTGAAATATATTACTAGAATTAAGATTGTCAAAAATCACTTAAAAACCGTTTATGCATATGATAAACAAGCGCGTCGAATAACTTCGGTCATACTGGCCAAAACCGCAGAAGCTTTGACCATGGCTACTATATATTACTCCTACACAGGCCACGGGAATGAAAGGCTCCAATCATTTCAAATTCCTATATTTTCATGGAAGTTGAAACTCACGCTCTCTCCAGTTTTGATCTCATGAACTCCCAGTCTCCTCCTATTAACTCCATTTTAGACACGCCGTCCATTGATAATAATGGCCGGAAATGCCAGTGGTCTGACTCCGTCGTCGGAGGTGGGATTCCGGTGGATAAGACGACGACGCAAGCGGCTATGACAGTGCAGAAGGTTTACAGGAGTTATCGCACCCGGCGCATGTTAGCAGACTCTGCTTTGGTTGCTGAAGAGCTCTGGTTCGGGTTATCTCTTTACATAGGATTCATTTCACTATTCTTCTTCTTATTGTTGTTAATGTTCTTATTTTGGTGATGTATTTGAAGGTGGCAAGCGATAGATTATGCTCGATTGAACCACAGTACAATTTCTTTCTTCAATTTTCCGACGCCGGAGACGGCGGCTTCTCGGTGGAATCGCATCACTTTCAACGCTTCCAAGGTATCCTCACAGTTTTAATTTCAATTAATACTATTATATAGTACATTATAGCTTAAATTTTGTTTATCAGTAACTATCCAGCACAGCTGTCAAGTGGACGAATTGAAATCGTTGAATAAATGAACGGCTCATGAATAAACACGACCAACGTTTTATTTGAGTCAAAATGAAATAGAGTCAGTCTAGATTAAACAATAATTTTAAACTGTCTTTTCATTTATTTGTTTCAATAGTTTGTTTAATCATATAGATAGATTGAAAAGGGATTCTATACGGAATGTGTAGATAAAGAAAAATACACAGTATATGATTTTGAACTTGTTTGGGTTTAAATACAACACTTAACACACTTTTGCTGTAAGCAAATAACAGTAGGACAACTTTTAAGCTAACCCAAGTACCTTCTAAATCTAATGAAAAAGCTTTTCTTTACGTTGCAGAAGTAAAATTGAGTAACATTGCGAAAAAAAGGATAAACACACCAAAAAAGATTTTTTTTTCTTTGCATAGAGTGGGTGAAAATATATATAACAACAAAAAGAATCACAACCAAAACAACCCCGACCCCCAAAAAAGTAGCTCAAAACTTTTAAAGGTTAATTCTCAAACCTGTAAATTCATTATAGTGGATATATTATTGGATGGAAGCTTGACATCTTACTATTCACAAAACAAAGACAAACATATTATTTCATTTACATTTTGGCCAGGTTGGAAAGGGATTACCCAGAGATGGAAATGCTCAGAAATTAGCTTTTCAGCATTGGATTGAGGCGGTGAGTCATTGCCCACTTTGGCTTTTATTTGAATGTACGCATTATTGATGTTTGTATTTTTCTGACCTTGGTTTTGTGGTAACTGTAGATTGACCCACGCCACCGATATGGACATAGCTTGCATATGTACTATGAAGAGTGGTGTAAAACTGATGCTGATCAGCCCTTTTTCTTTTGGTAAGAAAGCTAAATGCTGGAATTGGTAAATCACAAAGTTTGTAAATAATTTTTACTGCTTCTTGAGGTTTTTATTTACTGCATAGCAGTCGACTAATCTTGTGCTACTTCAGTATGAAGGCTAAGAACATTGTGCATTACTGGGTTCTTTTTTCATTTAACTGCAGTCTCTGTACAGTATGGATACTGCAACATGATTTGAAGTTACTTGTAAGACAGAGTAAGGAGTGACAAAATTTTTTTGGAACATGCAGGTTGGATCTTGGAGATGGCAAAAAGGTTGATCTCAAAGAATGTCCAAGATCTAAGCTTCAGAAACAATGTATTAAGTATCTTGGACCAGTATGTGCAAAATCTTTGTCACTTATTGCAATGCAAATCACAATGTTTAGCATCGATATACAAATGGCTTCTCATACCATGCACAAACATTGGTTTCTCTTTATATATATGATCTGCTCTATTATACACTGCTAATATTAATTACCTCTATTGCATGTTCTAGTATGTTCCTTTTGTCCTTGATTAAAAAAAGGAGACAATATGTACTTTTTGTCTGCTAAGTTAAGGAGTAAACTCTGCATAATTTTTTTAGTTTCATTGTTTGATATTAGCATGCAGCTCTAATTATTCATCGTTTTCTTTCCATTTTCAGCAAGAGAGAGAACATTATGAATATATAGTGGCCGAAGGGAAAATTGTGCATAAACAAACTGGAAATCGTCTTGATACAACCAATGGGTTGCCAGAGGCAAAATGGATTTTTGTAATGAGCACCTCAAAAAAACTCTATGCCGGCGAGGTGAGTGGTTAAAGTTACTGCGAAAATTCTTTTTTGATGATTATCCTTCAAAAAGAAAGTTTGTTTTCTTTTGTTAATGCGAAAGGTTTGTTATTCTAATGCCTTTCAGAAGAAGAGAGGAATATTTCATCATTCTAGCTTTCTTGCTGGCGGGGCTACTTTAGCTGCCGGAAGACTTGGGGTAACAGATGGGATACTTAAGGTAAATATTTGTTATCATTATATTGGATTGTTGCGTTAGACAGTTACACGATATTTTTCAAACACTGAAGCAATCAGGCCAAAGGTTCTTTTCCCCTTACATTACATATGCCCGAGTCCTCATAATGAAACTATGATGAGATCTAAATGGAGGGCTGCCAAAATGCACGAGTCATTTCTTCTCAAATTTATGAAACAATATTTATGCCTTTGAAATTCTACTTCTGCTCCAAATTAGTATACTTATAATGTTCAGTGACACCACCTTTTGCAAAATTTATTTAGATTGTGAAACCATAATTGCATATAGAATTAGAAGCTATATGAAGAGAAGATTGCCTTCCTTTTTGTATTTCATATCTGTTTTCAAAACCTAAGATATATTATTTGCAAATGAAAGCTAAGAAAGATATAGGTAGTGTCACCTAAATCATATGCATGTAGTTTGAAAGCTAAACTCCAGTTACTGTTCACAACGTGTAGCTTAGCTCTATGCTGTGCTCTGACGTTTTATTGTTTTCAGTCTATTTCAGCATATAGTGGGCATTATCGGCCAAATGATGATAGTCTTGACAGCCTTTTATCATTTCTCAAGGAAAATGGAGTCAATCTGGATGAGGTTAAGGTTAGTGATTTTCATGTCTTTCCTACTTTCATATTATTTTTTAACTCTAATGTTTGCAGCATCGAAAAGTCTAATTTTTTGTTATCTCATCAATGAATATGTAAAATGGACAATGGCCATGCCAAAGAAATAGAAAGTACAATCTTAGTCAGGCTTAGGGCCCCTGTCCCTTCAAGACTAACACCACTAGACTGGGAAGTGGAGGAATACTCTACTTGGCCCAAACAAGCTGATCTGGGAAAAGAAAAAAAAGAAGTAGAAGGAACTCTTGATCTTATGTATAATATTCTCAACTCCCTCAAATGCCGCATGTAACTCTGGACATCCTGATAGTATATAATTTCTTTGGTTACATTTCATCTTTGAGATGCTTAGTAATGATGGTTTCATTTTCTCTTTCCTTATTATGTTCCAATGATTTAATGTAACATAATGGTTTTTCCTCTGCTGCATCTAATCTAATGGATGCTTTCTCTTTATGTGGGATAATGCTAGCATGAAGGGCTGCTTCTCCTTACCTTATAGTTGTCTACTCTGAGTATGATTTTACTTACGAACGATTTTGATTAAGTATCTGGTTCTAACATCAGTTAATCCTTATCATTTTTCAATTATATCAGATAAGAAAGGTAAAAGAAGACGATGAGAGCAATGTAGGACAGTCATATGAGAGTCACTCTGTGTCTGAACTTTCAACTGTATCAGATTCCCCTCTTCAAGTTGATGATTCGAAGGAAGAGGAGAAGGAACTTTCGTCGGAATTAATGAGAAGGCCGCAAGCTCAAGAGACAAGTAACTATAAGAGAACACTTTCGGGTGGTCTTGAGAGCCCGAGAGCAGAGGTGCCAACAACTGCAATATTGCAAAGGATCAATTCAAAGAAGTCTACAAAGTCGTATCAGCTGGGTCATCAACTCTCCCTGGCATGGTCAACTGGTGCTGGTCCAAGAATTGGCTGCATTGCTGACTACCCTGTTGCACTAAGGCAGCAAGCCTTGGAACTGACAAACCTCTCACCTAGACCCTGTTCTGCGTCATCAATTCCAAGGCTGATTGATGATATTGTATCACCTACTTGTCCTTCACCAGTTATTTGCAATGGGTATGTAACACGCACCTGAACCGAGGTTTCGTTAGAGCATAATTAGTCATTTTTCACCCTTTGTGCGAGCAAGCTGTAGTGAGCGCAAACGTATTCTTCTGCGTGTTCTCTTGGCAGTTATTCAACAGTAGTTACTTCATTTCACCCTCCCACACTCTTTCTGCTGTTAGTTTACTTTGTGAGTTTGTGCTGTCCTTGGTAGTTCATTCAGTCCAAGGATAGAATCTGCAGAGGAACTTCATTAGCAATAACCATAAAAATGTTATATTAAGGGTGTGTTTGTTATGAAAAATATTTTTCGATTTTTTCATGTTTGGTTGGCTTAAATAATTTGGAAATTATTTTCCTTATGAAGGGAAAATATTTTTCAAAAGAAGGGAAGATATTTTTCAAAATTCTTCCTCAACCTTCCTCACCCTATTTCACACTCTTACCTCCCTTCCCCTTCCCCCCTACCCACCCCTCCCCCCTTCCCCTAACATCGCCACAGCCACTCCGGCCCCTATACCTCGACCTACCACTCTCCCCTGCCCATACCTATTTTGTTTCATATATTGTTTGCCTATATTATATATTTTTTAAAACTATATTTTGTTGCCTAACCAAATACCAGAAAATAAGTAAGAAAATAACTTATTTTAAGTTCCTATTACAGACTTTGCAAAACAAATTTACAACTATAGTAAACAAGAGTTGGGCAAGTTTCTAAAATATAAGGGGTCGTTTGGTAGGATGCATTAGATAAAATAATGCATGCATTAGCTTTGATTATTAATAATACCTTGTTTGGTACATTTTTTGAACGTTATGCAAGCGTTAGTTATACACCCTATTTTGTATTATCTTATGCATTAGGAAATCATGGTATTTACAATGCAATGGTGTTTTAATGCATGCATTAGCTTAGTTAAAGACAAAATTGCCCTTTAAAATTTATGCTTGATTAAAATATGCTATTATATCAATGCAAGTTTGATGTAAAGTTTGATACTGAAATAGCTATCGCTACTTATATCTATACTCATCTAATTTCTTCATTGTAAATTTACAAACATGTACTCTAATACTATGTATTGGAATGCACTTGTAATCAACTCATTTTCCTTTTGTTTTTTTTATTCAAACTTTCTTTGCCTAATAATGCAAGAAAGTGGGAAAATAAAATTATATCCCTAGTAGATAAATAAATACTTAGCATATTTTCTTTTTTACAAGTAAATATTCAGTTCTATACTACTATATAGGTTGACAAATAAAATAATTTTTTTTAGAAATATTTCTCAACATATATCTCTTTTAAAAAGATAAAGTGATCGACTGGTTATGAGGGTATTTTTGCAAATAAATAATTCTTTTAAAAATTGTGTAATGCTTTAATACATTAAATCAAATAATGGATAAGAAATATGTCAGCATACTAATGCCAACATAACTAATGCAAGTATAACTAATGCCAGCATAACTAATGCCAACATAACTAATACAAGCATAACTAATACCAACATTACTAATACACCATATTCAATATTATTCTTATACACCTTACCAAATGGCCCCTAAGGTAACCGTATGTTCTTCCAAGTACTCACCAAGTATAGGCAACTAAGTCATATGATTGAGTTTTTTTTACTGTGTGCGATTTAGTGAGCAGGATAGGAAAACACATTTAGATTTGACAAACGTTAAAATTGGATTCCCTATCTTGTCATTTCTAGATTTGACAAACGTTAAAATTGGATTCCCTATCTTGTCATTTCAGTTCCTATATGAACAACTATATTATTTCCTCATGGAGATAAAAGGTGATAACTCATATACGATATTATTGAGTCCGGAACTAAAATGATACAAAATTGGACTCAAAACACCATAATAGGTGGGAAAAAAACTTGATCACAATTTTATATATATCGCATTTATTTAATGCGCTTGTCACGACCCAATTTCTACTGTAGGCCGTGATAGCGCCCAACGTCGCCGCTAGACAAGCCAACAATGAACTACCAATTTAATTCCTCATCTGAATATTTTTAAAGTCTTTGATATTTATTTAAATGCGAAAAAATAGTAAATGAGCGTGATAATGTAAAACATAAACTAAAAGAAGAATTAAGGTGGTGAGTTAAATAATCAAAACCCATAAATGTCTACTAGAATTCCCAAAACCCGGTGTCACAAGTGCACGGGCATCTAGTCGAATATACAAAACTCCCTAAAAACTACTATTTGAAACAAAATATACAGGAATGATAAAAACATGACAAGAGAAGGCTTCGGGTGCTGCAAAACAGAGCATGGAAAAGCAACTCATACTAAGCCTCCGGATAATGCGGGCATGCGCCCGGACGAACCCCAAAAGCACCTGCCTCAGAACCTGCACAATATGTGCAGAAGTGTAGGTATTCAGTCTAACCTCGAAGAAGTAGTGATGAGGGGTCGACGTCGACTCTTACTAATGGGCAATATACATAATGTACAAGATTATCTAATAAGCATGAAAATCAACACCATTAATGGAATATGAGGTAATTAAATGACCATTTATCAAATAACAATTAAAAATCTCCAAATATCACATAATAATCTCAACCAGTAAGGCTTAACATGTATTTTAAATCCTCAAGTAAAGACAGACATATCAAGTGAAATCAGACTCCGAGTGACAACACGCACGAGTTATGCCAAGGTCGTACAACCCGATCCATAATATTCGTATACATACACTACCGAGGTCGTACGATCCGATACATGGATGCATCCCTATATATATATTTCTGAGGCGTACGACCCGATCCACATGAATAGAGAAACTTTTCGGATTTCGAATTTCATATTAAAAACTCCGAGGTAACCCATGAAAGGATATAATTTCCATAAAAAATTAAACACTCCGCCAACTCTTTAAGTAATAAAGCTCGATTTAACATAATACTTAACTAAGTTTTACTTACTAGTACAAGCAATTAAACCAACAAGTTGATCCCAAATAGTGCAAGTAATAGCACAATAAAGGCATATGTCTACCCGGACATAACATGAATTCTAGCTATGCACGGACTCTTGTCACTTCGTGCATACGTAGCACCGACAATTAGTAGCAAATTTCCTATGGGGGTAAATTCCCTCTTACAAGGTTAGGCAAGAGACTTACCTCGTTCCAAAGTTCACTTTCCGGTTCACAAATCACTCTAAAAGCCTCAAGTCGGTGCCGAACAATCCGAAACTAGCCAAATATTGTATAAATTAATCAATATATACTTAAAAGTTCATAACTTAGCTATTAGATTAATTACCTAATCCAAATTGGAAGATTCCTAAAATTCACCCTCGAGACCCACCTGGATTCCGGAAATTTTCGAAGATAAATGCTACCTATAACCTCACGAACCCAAATATACAATTTCTATTCCATTCCATAATCAATTTCGTGGTCTAATCCCACTTTTATCAAAACCTAGATTTTACAACAATCTCCTAAAATTTCCACAATTTCTATGTTAAACATCTATACATAATGTATGTATATGTCACAACCCGAAATCCCACCTTCAGGCCGTGATGGCTCCTAACGTTGCACCCGCTAGGCAAGCCAACGTGTTAACTCAACTGATTTATTAACAAGTGAAAATAACAAACACTGACTAGATAATTGAGATAAAGTGCGGAAGCATTAACAAATGCTAAATAACAATAGCTAATAACGAAGAAATCCCTTTAAGTACAAAACCCAGAAAATGGAGTCACAACCTCACGAACCAGTCTAAAATTTGGCTAAAAACAACAGTTTGAAATAAAATGATATATCTGTCTGGAAACACATAGATGACAGAATGAAAGATAGATAGTAACGCCGAGATCCACGAATGCCTGCGGAACTACGTCGGTGTCGTTTGGAATGGACTGAAGGATACTCCCCCTAACGAGGTCCACTGGGTCCGGCTGCATAATCTGCACAATATAAAGAAGTGCAGGTGTAACATCAGTACAACCGACCCCATGTACTGAGTAAGCGCCGAGCCTAACCTCGGCGAAGTAGTGGCGAGCCTAGGACACGACAACAAATTGTACCTGTGCAGTTCAATACTATAGCAGAAAATAAACAAGAATACAGTTACAGGGAAGAACATACTGGGGATAAAAGGGGCAACAATTGCTAAAATAGTAGAATCAAGTACTAACTGGAAAGTAGAAGTAAAGCAGGAAATAACAACTCGAAACCAGTAAAATAGACAGGATAAGGCACGGCATGACCCCTCGTGCATAGCCTCAAAATCACACGACACCGAATGTCCCCTCGCGCATAAATAATAGTGACTCGGCACAGAATGTCCCCTCGTGCATAAATAATAATGACTCGGCACAGAATGTCCTCTCGCGCATCAATAATAATCAATCGGCACGGAATGTCCCCTCGCGCATAAATAATAATCAGTCGGCACGGAATGTTCCCTCGTGCATAAATATAATCACTCGACACAGAATGTTCCCTCGTGCATAAATAACAGTCATCGGCATGGAATGTTCCCTCGTGCATAAATAATATAATCATCGGCATGGAATGTTCCCTCGTGCATAAATAATAATCATCGACACGAAATGTTCCCTAGTGCATAAATTTCCCTCGTGCATGATGAATATAAAAACAACAATTGATATGAAAGTTTAACAATTCGACATTTCAAATGTACATATATAATCAACACAATTCTATTGTCCCGGCAAGGGACTCAGCTATAACCAATCTCACTCAGAAGTATCATATCAACAGTAAAACCCTCAACCGAACAACTAATCAAGAACTTTCTACGTCATGAAGTAACCTCAAGGTACCACTTCCAAGGTTCCCAATAATTCACAACACAGAGGATATCAAAGAACATTAAATAACTCATCAAAATTTGACTCACGGGCATGCTTGAATACAACATATAGGTACCCATCACTTCACCTATACGTTAGACATGAATTACACATAGCAAATAAGACTCTATACCTATTCCCTCAAGTTAAGGTTAGGCCAAACACTTACCTCGACTCCAAGAATGCAAGTCAAGCATCAATCACGACATTTCCTCTTGAATCCGACTCCGAAACGATAATATCTAGACATAATTGACTTAATAACATCAATAATTAATCAATAACTCAGTCCCAAAGCCTAATTATACATTTCCCATAATTCTTTCAAAAATACCAAAATTCGACCCGGGGCCCGCTTGGTCCAAACTCGAGGTTCGGACCAAAATCCGATAACCCAATCCCCCACGAAACCGAATATACAATTTGTTTTGAAATCCGACCCCAAAATGAGGTTGAATTCCCAAAATTTCCAAAAGCCCTAACTCTACCCAAAACCCCCAATTTCTACCTTTGATTTCATGTTTTTAGACCTAAAATCTAGTGATTGATGAAGGAAAATGAAAGAAATTAGAGTTAAGAACACTTACCTATGAAGCTATGGTGGAATGGTCTCCTAAGAATCGCCCAAGAAGAGTGGAGAAGAAGAAAATGGTGAAAGAAGTGAATATCCCGTAACTATTCTGTTTTTGAACATCAAAAATCATTGAGCGAATTAGCTCTATGCGATCGCGGAAAGGGAGTTGCGATCGCGTAGAGGCCTAAGTCACGTGCATTGCGATCGCGGAAAGGGAGTTGCGATCATGTAGGGTCCCTAGTCTTGGCTATGCGATCGCGGACGGATTGGTGCGATCGCAGAAGGAAAAATACCCAGCCCCCTTCCCAGCTCTCCTATACTCTACGCGATCGCGGAAGTGCCTATGCGATCGCATAGAGTCACAGAAACCCCCCCTCCTCCACACTACACTACGCGATCACGGGGCAACCTATGCGATCGCATAGTGTAAAAATCTCAGACACTAGAAACAACATATTCACACCAGATTTTTCCAACGCTTTTGCACCCCGACACCTACCCGGAACTCACCCGAGCCCTCGGGGCTCAAAACCAAATATACACACGACTTCAAAATTATCTACGAACTTATTCGAGTAATTAAACCACTAAAATAACATAAAAAATAATGAATTAAACTCAAAAATCCATAGAATTTCCTCAAACTTCATAAACTATCAAATTTTCCAATTTTGATCCGAAACACGTCAAACCAAGTCCGTTTCTTTCCAAATTTTATAGATAACTCATATAACACTTATGGAACCTGTTCCGGGCTCCGGGATCATAATACGGGCTTGGTAACACATATTTCACATCAAAGTTCATTTTCAAAAGTCTTTATTATTTCCAGAAAACAATTTCCTTTAAAATTTCATTCCTCAGACTTGGGACCTCGGAATTTGATTCCGAGCATACGCCCAGGTCCCATATTTTCCTACGGACCCTCCGGGATCGTCAAATCATGGGTCCGGGTCCGTATACCAAAAATGTTGACCAAAGTCAACTTTATTCAATTAATTATCATAAATTCAATTATTTAACACATTTCCACATAAAGGCTTCCCGGCTACGCGCCCGAGCTGCGCATGCACATCGAGGTGAGATTAACGGAGGCTTTCGGGGCCTCAGAACACAGTTTTTGCTAAATTTACACAAGATGACATTTTGGGTCATCACAATCTCCACCTCTAAAACAACCGTTCGTCCTCGAACGGACATAGAAAGGTATCTGAATCGGGGAAAATGTGGGGATATCGGCTCCGCATATCGGACTCGGACTCCCAAGTGGCTGCCTCAACAGGCTGACCTCTCCACTGAACATGAACTGAAGGATAACTCTTCGATATCAACTGTCGCACCTGCCGGTCTAATATGGCTACCGGCTCCTCCTCATAAGACAAATCCTTGTCGAACTAGACACCACTGAATTCAAGTACATGAGATGGATCCGCAATATACCTCCGGAGGATAGATACGTGAAATACCGGATGCACGACTGACAAACTAGGTGGCAAGGAAAGTCTGTAGGCCACCTCTCCTACCTTATCCAGAATCTCAAATGGACCTATGTACCTAGGGCTCAACTTTCTCTTCTTTCCGAATCTCATCACGCCCTTCATGGGCGACACCCGAAGAAATACCCGGTCACCTATCATAAATGCCAAATCTCGAACTCTGTGATCTGCATAACTCTTCTGCCTAGAATGAGTTGTACGAAGTCTATCCTGAATGATCTTCACCTTGTCCAAGGCATCCTGGACTCACTCAGAACCCAACAATCTAGCCTCTCCCGGCTCAAACCATCCGATTAGAGACCGACACCGTCTACCATACAACGCCTCATATGGAGCCATCTGAATGCTCGACTGATAGCTGTTATTGTAGGCAAACTCAGCTAAAGTCAAGAACTAGTCCCATGAACCACCAAAGTCAATGACACAAGCTCGCAACATATCCTCAAAAATCTGAATAGTACGCTCGGACTGCCCGTCCGTCTGAGGATGAAATGTTGTGCTCAAATCAATCTGTGTGCCCAACTCTCGCTGAAATACTCTCCAGAAATGGGAGGTAAACTGAGGACCTCGGTCTGATATAATGGATATGGGTACACCATGCAGTCTAACAATCTCTCTCATATAGATCCTTTCCAACTTCTCTACTGAATACGAAACTGATACTGGGATGAAGTGCGCTGACTTGGTCAGCCTATCCACAACGACCTATACTGCATCAAACATCTTCTAAGTCCGTGGGNTTCATGAATACCATCCACATCAGGTACACAAATCCGGCCCTGCATCCTCAAAACTCCCTCATCATCAACCGTAACCTGCTTGGCATCTCCGTGCCCGACTCTATCTCTAAGAACACATAAATGGCGATCATCATACTGCCTGGCCCGAATACGGTCATACAATGAAGAACGGGCCACGGTATGGGCCAAAACACTGCCAGTCTCAGAAACCTCCAATCTCACAAATCGGTTGGCTAAAGCCTGAACATCCAAAGCAAGAGGTCGCTCTCCGAATGATAAATAGGCAAGACTACCCATACTGGCTTACTTCTGACTCAAAGCATCGGCCATCACATTGGCCTTCCCCGGATGATAAAGAGTGGTAATATCATAATCCTTCAGCAACTCTAACCACCTCCTCTGCATCATGTTCAACTCCTTCTGTTTGAACAGATACTGTAAGCTCTTATGATCCGTGAATAACTCACATGGCACACCATACAAATAATGCCTCCAAATCTTCAATGCATGCACAATTGCTGCTAACTCCAAGTCATGAACTGGATAGATCTTCTCATGAACCTTCAACTGACGAGAAACATAGGCTATAACCTTGCCATCCTGCATCAACACTGCACCAAGTCCAACCAGTGAAGCATCACAATACACGGTATATGGTCCTGAACCTGTGGGCAGAACTAACACTGGTGCCGTGGTCAAGGTTGTCTTGAGCTTATGAAATCTCGCCTCACACTCATCCGACCACTTGGATTGAGCACTCTTCTGAGTCAACCTGGTCATCGGGGCTGTAATGGATGAAAATCCCTCCACAAACCGGCGATAATAACCCGCTAAGCCCAAGAAACTCTGGATCTCTGTAGTTGAGGTGGGTCTAGGCCAATCTATGACTGCTGATATCTTCTTGGGATCCACCTGAACACCCCCTGAAGATACCATATGGCCTAGAAATGCAACTGAACTCAACCAGAACTCGCACTTGGAAATTTTTGCATACAACTGACTATCCCTCAAAGTCTGGAGGACGACCCGAAGGTGCTTCTCATGCTCCTCACGACTACGGGAGTAGATCAAAATATCATCAATGAAAACAATCACAAATGAGTCCAAATAAGGCCTGAACACTTGGTGCATCAACTCCATAAAAGCAACGGGGGCATTTGTCAGCCCAAATAACATCACCAAGAACTCATAATGCCCATAACGAGTGCGAAATGCTGTCTTAGGGAAATCAGATGCCCTCATCCTCAGCTGGTGGTAACCAGATCTCAAGTCAATCTTGGAAAACACTGAAGCACCCTGAAGCTGGTCGAATAAATCATCAATCCTCGGCAAAGGATACTTGTTTTTAATAGTAACCTTATTCAACTTCTGGTAGTCAATACACATCCTCATCGAGCCATCTTTTTTCTTGACAAACAATACTGGGGCACCCCAAAGAGCAACACTAGGCCTAGTGAAGCCTTTATCCAACAAATCCTGCAAATGATCCATCAACTCCTTCAACTCTGTCGGGGCCATACGATACGGCAGGGTAGAAATAGGCTGGGTACCCTGAGCTAACTCAATACAAAAATCAATATCCCTGTCGGGTGGAATACCCGGCAGGTCAGCAGGGAATACCTTTGGAAACTCACAAACTACGGGCACAAACTCTAGGGAAGGAACCTCGGTGCTAAAATCACGAACATAGGCCAGATAGGCCAAACAACCCTTCTCGACCATGCGCCGAGCCTTTATATAAGAAATGACTCTACCAGAAGAATGACTAGGAGTCCCCCTCCACTCAAAACGAGGTACCCCAAAAGCCAAGGTCACTGTCTTGGCATGATAGTCCAGAATAGCATAATAGGGGATAACCAATCCATTCCAAATATAACATCAAAGTCAACCATATCAAGAAGCAAAAGATCAACCTGAGTCTCCAGACAACAAATAACTACTAAGCAAGCACGGTAGACTCGATCTACCACTATAGAATGACCCATCGGTGTAGACACATGTACAACAGTACTCAAGGAATCACGGGGCATACTCAAATAAGGGGCAAAATATGAAGACACATAGGAGAATGTAGAACCCGGATCAAATAACACTGAAGCCTCTCGGCTGCAAACTGAAATCGTACCTGTAATAACTGCATCAGAAACCTAAGCATCAGGCTTGGCAGGAAAAGCATAGAACCGGGGCTGAGCCCCTCCAACCTGAACATCTCTGGGTCGACCTACTGCGGCCTTACCTTTACCTCTCGTGGCATGTCCTCCACCTCTATGAGTCTGACCTCCACCTCTGGTACCCCGACTGCTACCCCTAGCTGGCTGAGGGGGTGGGGGTGCGCCTGATACGGGAACCATGGCACGGGAACCCTGATACTGAGACCCACCAGAACCTCGGGGGAAAAACCTGGAAATATGCCCCAAACCACCGCAAAAATAACAAGGCCTCTGCTGATGTGGCTGTTGACTCTGGAACTGGCCCTGTCGACCCTGATAACCACCCTGGAAGCTCTGAAGTGGCGGTGCACTGATAGGTGCTGGTGGTTCACTAATAGGAGCTGGCGGTGCACTGTGAGCTACCTGAAGTGCCGACTGATAGGGTCTGGGAGGATGACCTCTGCCGAAAGAATCCCTGCCCCCAGATGAGGCTCCACTGAATCGGCCGAAATGACGGGGCCTCTTGTCAGCCCCCTGATCACCACCCTGTGACATAGTCATCTCAATCCTCCTGGCCACATTGGCCGTATCCTGAAAGGAAATATCAATACCTGACTCCTTGGCCTTCTGAAGCCTAATGGGCTGAGCCAAACCCTCAATAAACCTCCTCACTCTCTCACGATCAGTGGGGATTATCATAATAGCATGCCGAGCTAGAGTGATGAACCTGGTCTCATACTGAGTGACAGACATAGGAGGCTCTCAAACTGCCTCCGAAGATCCTCCCTCTGAGTAACTGGAAGGAACTTCCCTACGAATAACTCGGAGAACTGATCCCAAGTCAATGGTGCAGACCCAGCTGGCCTGGTCAAACAATATTCTCTCCACCAAGTCTTGGCGGAACCCGAAAGATGAAAAGTAGCAAAATCAACTCCATTGGACTCTACTATGCCCATGTTCCGATGAACCTCATGATAGCTATCCAAATAGACCTGGGGATCCTCTGATGGTGCACCAGTAAATGTAGTAGTGAATAACTTGGTGAATCTATCCAATCTCCATAAAGCATCTGCTGACATAGCTGCTCCCTCAACTGCCGGGTCCACAATGCCCGGCTGAGCTACTCCGATCGTCTGAGGTGCCAGAGTCTGGAACTGAGGATCTAGCTGCTCTGGGGTGCGAGTAGCAGGAGTCTGGGTCCCTCCCCCAGCTTGAGAGACGGCTGATGCAGTAGGAAGAAGACCGGCCTGAGCCACACTCTCCATGAGTCCCACTAAGAGGACTAGAGCGTTCTGAAGCCCTGGGGTGCTAATGAACCCCTTTGGGACCTGAGCTGGTCCAACTGGAACTGTATGAGTAGGAACCTCACCGACAAATTCTACCCGTGGGTCCTCTACAGGGGCTGCTGCACTGCCCCTGCCTCGGCCTTTAATACGACCTCAGCCTCAGCCCCTCGTAGGAGCTGCAACAGGATAATCGGGCTGCTGATCGGTAGACGAGGAAGCACGCGTTCTCTCCATCTGCGAGAGAATAGAATCGAAACTCAATTAGCATTTAGAATTCAAATCGTATAATACAAAAGAAGAAAAGTGAAGTTATTCCTAACTTTGCAGCCTCTGGGGGATAAGTACAGATGTCTCTGTACCGATCCCTCAGACTCTACCAAGTGTCCGTGATTTGTGAGACCTAAGCAACCTAGTGCTCTGATACCAACTTGTCACGACCCAAAATCCCACCTTTAGGCCTCGATGGCGCCTAACGTTGCACCCGCTAGGCAAGCCAACGTGTTAACTGAATTGATTTATTAACAAGTGAAAATAACAAACACTGACTAGATAATTGAGATAAAGTGGGGAAGAATTAAAAAATGCTAAATAACAATAGCTAATAACGAATAAATCCCTTTAAGTAAAAAACCCAGAAAATGGAGTCACAACCTCACGAACCAGTCTAAGATTTGGCTAAAAACAACAGTTTGAAATTAAATGATATATCTGTCTGGAAACACATAGATGACAGAATGAAAGATAGACATTAACGCCGAGATCCACAAACGCCTGCGGAACTACCTCGGTGTCGTCTGGAATAGACTGAAGGATACTCCCCCTAACGAGGTCCACTGGGTCCGGCTACGTAATCTGCACAACATAAAGAAGTGCAGGTGTAGCATCAGTACAACCGACTCCATGTACTGAGTAAGCGCCGAGCCTAACCTCGACGAAGTAGTGGCGAGCCTAGGACACCACACCAAATTGTACCTGCGCAGTTCAATAGTATAGCAGAAAATAAACAAAAATACAGTTACGGGGAAGAACATACTGTGGATAGAAGGGGAAACAATTGCTAAAACAGTAGAATCAAGTACTAACTGGAAAGTAGAAGTAAAGCAAGAAATAACAACTCGAAACAAGTAAAATAGATAGGAGAAGGCACGGCATGACCCCTCGTACATAGCCTCAAAATCACACGGCACGGAATGTCCCCTCGCGCATAAATAATAATGACCCGGCACGGAATGTACCCTCGTGCATCAATAATAACCAATCGGAACGGAATGTCCCCTCGTGCATAAATAATAATCAATCGGCACGGAATGTCCCCTCGCGTATAAATAATAATCAGTCGGCACAAAATGTTCCCTCGTGCATAAATATAATCACTCGGCACGGAATGTTCCCTCGTGCATAAATAATATAATCATCGGCACAGAATGTTCCCTCGTGCATAAATAATAATCATCGGCACGAAATGTTCCCTCTTGCATAAATAATAATCATCGGCAAGGAATGTTCCCTCGTGCATGATGAATATAAAAACAACAATTGATATGAAAGTTTAACAATACGACATTTCAAATGTACAGACATAATCAACACAATTCTGTTGTCCCGGCAAGGGACTCAGCTATAACCAACCTCACTCAGAAGTATCATATCAACAGTAAAACCCTCAACCGAACACATAGTTAAGAACTTTCTACGTCATGAAGTAACCTCAAGGTACCACTTCCAAGGTTCCCAATAATTCACAGCACAGAGGATATCAAAGAACATTAAATAACTCATCAAAATTCGACTCACGGGCATGCTTGACCACAACATATAGGTACCCCTCACCTCACCTATACATTGGACATTAATTACACATAGAAAATAAGACCATATACCTATTCCCTCAAGCTAAGGTTAGGCCAAACACTTACCTCGGCTCCAAGAATGCATGTCAAGCCTCAATCACGACCTTTCCTCTTGAATCCGACTCCGAAACGATAGTATCTAGACATAATTGACTTAATAACATCAATAATTAATCAATAACTCAGTACCAAAGCCTAATTATACATTTCCCATAATTCTTCCAAAAATACAAAAATTTGACCCTGCGCCCGCTTTGTTCAAACTTGAGGTTCGGACCAAAACCCGATAACCCATTCACCCATGAACCCGAATATACAATTTGTTTTGAAATCCGACCCCAAAATGAGGTTGAATTCCCAAAATTTCCAAAAGCCCTAACTCTACCCAAAACCCCCAGTTTCTACCTTTGATTTCATGTTTTTAGACCTAGAATCTAGTGATTGATGAAGGAAAATAAAAGAAATTAGAGTTAAGAACACTTACCTATGAAGCTATGGTGGAATGGTCTCCTAAGAATCGCCCAAGAAGAGCGGAGAAGAAGAAAATGGTGAAAGAATGTGAATATCCCGTAACTATTCTGTTTTTGAACATTAAAAATCACTGGGCGAATTAGCTCTATGCGATCGCGGAAAGGGAGTTGCGATCGCGTAGATGCCTGAGTCACGTGCACTGTGATCACGGAAAAGGAGCTGCGATCGCATAGGGTCCCTAGGCTTGGCTATGCGATCGCGGACGGATTGGTGCGACCGCAGAGGGAAAAATACCCAGCCCCCTCCCCAGCTCTCCTATACTCTACGCGGTCGCGGAAGTGCCTATGCGATCGCATAGAGTCACATAACCCCCCCCCCCCACACTACACTACGCGATNCCAAATATACACACGACTTCAAAATCATCCTACGAACTTATAATTAAACCACTAAACTAACATAAAAAACAATGAATTAAACTCAAAAATCCATAGAATTTCCTCAAACTTCATAAACTTTTAAATTTTCTAATTTTGATCTAAAACGCGTCAAACCAAGTCCGTTTGTTTCCAAATTTTACAAATAACTCACATAACACATATTGAACCTGTTCCGGGTTCCGGGACCATAATACGGGCTCGGTAACACAGATTTCACATCAAATTTCATTTTCAAAAGTCTTTATTATTTCCAGAAAACAATTTCCTTTAATAATTCATTTCTCGGACTTGGGACCTTGGAATTCGATTCCGGGCATACGCCCAGGTCCCGTATTTCCTACGGACCCTCCGGGATCGTCAAATCATGGGTCCGGGTCCGTTTACTAAAATTTTTGACCATAGTCAACTTTATTCAATTAATTATCATAAATTCAACTATTTAACACATTTCCACATAAAGGATTCCTGGCTACGGGCCTGAGCTGCGCACACTCATCGAGGTGAGATTACCGCAGGCTTTTGGGGCCTCAGAACACAGTTTCTGCTAAATTTATACAAGATGACCTTTTGGGTCATCACAGTATAAAACTTATATTGTGTAGAAAATACTTACCTCAAAGTGCTAGGTGACTCTAAAATCGTCCAACAAGTGAGAGAAATGAACCAAAAAGTCTATATCCTAACATTTTAAAACATTTTGTCCAGCCGTCCTTTTTTCGCGATCTTGGAAGAGGCCTCACGATCGCGAAGTCAAGCTGCCCAAGCCTCAGGAAAATGCACTTCGCGAACGCAGGCTAGCGCCTTGCGAACGCGAAGGCTTGCCTGGACATCCCTACGCGAACGCGAGGGTTTCTTCGCGAATGCGAAGACTAACTGCGTGCCACCCCCAACCCCAACTTTCTCTATGCGAACACGGGCCATTTCACTCGAAAACGAAGGCCACAAGTCCCAGACCTTCGCGAATACATACTAGGTAGCACGAACGCGAAGAACAAATTCCAAGTCCCCCACATTCCTTCTTCGCGAACGCGACCCAACCCCCGCAATTGCGATGAAGAAAACCAGAACCAGTAGTGATAGCTTTTTGGACTTAGCTTCAGGTGGTCCGAAAGTTACCCGGGCCACTGTCCAAATACACCAACAAGTCCATAAACATAATATAGAGCTGATCGAA
The DNA here is from genome assembly GCA_005239505.1 of Nicotiana paniculata. Classification (NCBI taxonomy): domain Eukaryota; kingdom Viridiplantae; phylum Streptophyta; class Magnoliopsida; order Solanales; family Solanaceae; genus Nicotiana; species Nicotiana paniculata. The sequence continues at coordinate 62,809 of ML310719.1, forward strand.
CTCTCGAAACATGAAAAACAACATCAAAACTAAGAATCGCACCCAAAAACCGAATTAAATCAAGTTATGAACTTAAAGCTTTTCAACTTACTCCGAACGCGCCGAATCATACTTAGACTACTCGGAATGACACCAAATTTTGCGTACAAGTCATAAATCATCATACAGAACTATTTTTAGGCTTGGAATCCCGAACGGACCTCGATAACACCAAATTATACTCTAAACCAATTTAAAGAACTTTGTAATGTTCGATTCACCAACTTTCAACATTAAGCACCAAAACGCCCCCACGCCATCCGAAACCCGATAAAAAAATACGCCCTAGTCCAAAGTCATCATACGAACCTATTGGAACCGTCAAATCCCAGTTCCGAAGTCATTTACTCAAATTGTTGACTCAAGTCAAACTTGACCATCTTAGGCCACTATGAAGGAACCAAGTGTTCTGGTTTCAACCCGAACCCTTTCAAACCCAAGTCAACCATCCCCACAAGTCATAAAACAATAAAGGCATATACGTGGAGTATTAATTAGGGAATAGGACCTACAAAACGATCGATCGGGTCGTTATAACGAAGGTGGTCAAAGTATTTTAAAAGACTCAGTATAGCACATGAATTACATGCACTATACCTGAACCTGAAAAGGCGGTCAGGTATAGCGCATGCAATTCATGCGCTATACATACTTATATATAGCCATCATCTTCCCCGACAGAAGCATATGCGAAACGATTCCTCCCCATTTTTTAAAGAAAAATTCCATTGGAGCTCACAAACTTCCTCGAAATCTCGTGTCGTTCATATTTTATCGATCAAAAACCCGATTCACGGCTGCATCGTGGAGTGGAACTCGCTTAGTGCTCGATTCAGTTGTTAATTTTTACTCCGCTCAAAAATATTCAAAAATAGGTATTTCGAAACACTCTTTTAGTGTGTGTGTATGTGTGTATGTGTGTGTGTGTGTATATGTGTGTATGTATGTGTATATGTGTGTATGTGTGTGTATGTGTGTGTATGTATATGTATGTATGTGTATGTATGTGTGTGTGTGTGTATGTGTGTGTGTGTGTATATGTGTGTATGTATGTGTATATGTGTGTATGTGTGTGTATGTGTGTGTATGTATATGTATGTATGTGTATGTATGTGTGTGTGTGTGTATGTATGTATGTGTGTATGTACGTACGTACGTATGTAGGTATGTATGTATGTATGTAGATATGTATGTAGGTATGTATGTATGTATGTATGTATGTATGTATGTATGTATGTATGTATGTACGTATGTATGTATGTACGTATGTATGTATGTATGTATGTATGTATGTACATATGTACGTGGGAATTTTGTGAAAATTGTTAATTATACCTTTGTTATATAGTTGTTGAATATTTTGTGTTACTTGTTAATTGTTTTGTATGTATGTATGTATGCATGTATGTATGTATGTATGTATGTATGTTTGTGTAATTAGTTGGTAGCAATGTATTGCATGATTTTGTGCTCGTTTTGTGTAATTACTTTAATGTTTTGGGAATTTTGTGAAAATTGTTAATTATACCTTTGTTATATAGTTGTTGAATATTTTGTGTTACTTATTAATTGTTTTTATAATTGTACAGTAAGAATATGTGCGTTAGTATTATTTAGTGCCCTTTAGTGATGTCCTTTAGTGTAGTAGAACTATAAATACGTTATAATTTATGTTAACTGATGTTATTTATTGATCTTTAGAGTGATGTTCCTTTAGTGTTATTTAGTACCCTGCTCTTTTGTATTCTTAGAGTAGAACAATAACTACGTGTCATCATTAACGTAGCCGGTTAGATTAATCAATTACAGATCAAATATTAATCAATTATTAATCGTATATTAAAATTATTATCATATATGAATCATAAAATAATTAGTTGTCACTACAGAAGAGACTTTGACGGGTTTTTGTGTAAAATATAATAAATTAACATACATATCGTTACAAACGAAATAAATAATTCATAATAGTGTATATAAAAATAATAATTAAAACTTTAAAAATTATTTCAATTAGTTAAACAAATTAAGTATTTGGTATTATCTTAATGGCGAATAAAATTATTAAAAAATTGACAGTACATGAAAGAGACCATGCCGTATTTTTGGGGTAAAATGTAACAAATTAAGATATAAATCGTTACGAACGCAATAAATACTTAATAGTACTTTTTATAAAAATAATTATTAACAATGTCTCGATAAATTAAATATTTAGTATTCTTATAACGACGAATAAATATGATAAAAATTTGACAGTATAAATAAAACCCTGCCGAAGTTTAGTCATAAAATCCTAAAACTAAGCATATAAATAAATAATTTATATCAAATTAAGTAATAATATAAAAATTTATGAATTTAATATTAATATAAAAAATATCGCTAGATATTTCGAGACATTAAACGATTAAAGAGAATAATATCTTAATTAATATTGTTCATTTTACAGACATCGTCATGGATCGTCCGTTTGTGCATCATGGACCTGGTTCTCGAGAGCTACTTTTTTTCTAGGAGGGCCATAGGCCATCACACATCTGGGATGGAGAGTTACTTAGCCAGGACTTCCACCCGAGACGTATTGACGATTTTTAGGATTTATTAGGGACCATGCACTTCATCCTCGTACAGTTGTGTGCCTTCAGCGGACTGGTTTTTACCGAATTGCAGAGGTCGGCGACTACAGTTCAATTGACCCTTGATCACGACTCTGATCGAGCGGTGGATACCTGAGAATCATACATTTCATTTGCCTATCGGCGAGACGACCATCACGCTAGAGGACGTGGAGGTATTATTCGGGTTGCCCGTTGATGGTTTGGTTGTCCACTACTCGTCTGCTCTTAGGGAGTATATGAGGCACGACTATCTATATATGCCTTCATCTAGTCCAGTTCTCCTCGGAGTTCTCCCAGAGCATTGTCTGCCCATTCAAATGCAAGTTTGTTTGTATTACCATTATTTTAATTTTATTTGACCTTAATTATTAGACAGTAATATCTAATTTCTTTATCTTTTTTTTAAAGATTTCTCCATCACAGAGATGACATCGTGTGATACTCGATTGTCAGAGACGCATGATCTTATTTAGGAGCCAGATGAGACATTGGCTTGTCTATAATGCTTTTTAAAGCTATTATGTTACTATATATATATATATATATATATAAAATGTTAGCCCAACGGACGCCTCTACTGATCCTGCTAGCCTTCCAAACGATCATGCTATAATGCATCCTCAGATAAAGATGCGACGGGATGAGGATGATCCAAATAGTATAGCCAGTTGGGATGGTATGCGCCTCAGGCCAGCCAATGCACTAAATCATACAAGTTGTGGGACGCATTGATATTTAGTTTGATTTGCATATATGACATTAAATGTTTTTTTTTAATATTATTGAAGTTTTTGCATTATAAGCTTTGTGTTTTTAGTTTTTGTCTTATTGATTAGGTTAATACTAGAACACAAAAAATACGTCACATTGATCACGCTCAACTATGTCTTCTATAAAGACTAAACGGGCGTTGCAAATATAAATCT
>ML310720.1:0-29224 GCA_005239505.1 Nicotiana paniculata
TTATTTTCTTTCATTCTGAATTGTGTAAATAAATTTTTGAATTTTTGTTGTTAATACTAATAATATTATTACTAATAAATTATTCTAATTAATTTTTTTTTACTATGCTCATTATTTTGTTATTCCAGCATTATATATACTTAAATACTTTTTATTTTTTTAATTTATAAATAATATTTATTTATTCTATAGGTAAGTCCATAATATAAATTTAAAANGTTTAAAAAATAAAAAGAAGATAATGTTATAATTTAGGGGGTAAAATAGATATTTGGCAATCCCAAATTTGAAAATTTTAGTTAAGTGACCTTCGGAGTGCAATAGGCATAGTTCAGTGACTTTGTTATTACAAACGAAAGTAAAGTGATTTTAGAAGATAATTAAGGATAGTTGAGTGACCATTTGAGTAATACACTCCCCTCTTAAGTTACTGGTTCCCTATCTTATTTTATTTTATATGACGTGCTTTAACCGGATACATAATATAAAAAAGAAAGAAAAACTTTCAAAATGTATGATCTCAAATTTTAAAGTTAAGTTATTTTTAAATTAAAAAATACCATTCTTTGGACATATTAAAAAAAAAAACATGATCTATTTTTCCACTCATTTTCTTGCCTCAGTGAGTAACTCTTGATTTTATCAAATTGTTGACATTCATTTATTTTAGTACTACCCTACTGAGCTTAATGATTGATGTCGACTGCTTGAAAATTAGCACTCTCTTCAAAGCTTTAATTTGATATCATATCATGAGTATTCTCTTATACTTTTAAGCTTTGACTTTTCAATAGTTGGCAATTTTATAAACATTTTCTTCCTTTTTAAAGACTTATTTTTATAGTAAAGTGGGCTCATAAATAGAGAAGAAAGAGAATTTTTGTGGGACCGAGAGCTTAAACCTTAGGGCAAGTAACACATTTGATCGATTAACGAAAAATAAATATATTTGTTAGTCAATATATAAAATTATATACTGATTATATATAAAATATGCATATTTTTGTTATGTTATACATTACTATATATATATATATATATATATATTATGTCTGCTCTTATTTTTTAGAACGATTATATTGTGTAGCTTTCCCTAAACCTTAAAGAGCGTTTGATTCACATACTAGTTATGCATTTATTATAATATAAAAACCTTTTAAATAATATTTAATTATAATATTATGCGATAATTAATAATGAAAAAATATTACTATACATGAATTACTTACTTTTAAAAAGATATTTAATTTGGAATCATTTGAGGAGAGAAAGGCCTTCCCAATTAAAGCTATGTCGTGGGCTGTTTGTTAAGCAGTCGTTGTAGCAGTGTATTGTTGACTACTACAGAAATAAAAATTTGATTGTTAAACTCCTTTGATTGAGGGAAGAGTAAGCTTTTTTCCTAATACATAAAACCTGATTTTATATTCTATGGTTCTTTTCACGTTCAACTCCTTTTATAGTTTGTTTGGAGGGTTATTACGCATTGTTTCACAATGTATTGTATTGTATTATACTGTATTATTTTGATGAATATAATATTTGAATACGTTGTATATTTGTCGTTGTTTTGGAAGATAAAGAGTTTGACACCTGAAAACCTCGAAGCAGACTTGGATCTCGAGTGACAGAATAAGGCGGCCAGAAGCAATGAGTAGTCGCGGTCGAAGCTTGGCTCTAGCCGATAGTCCCTCTGCAACAATTGTTGGGACGGACTTTCGTGGAAAAGAAGCATTTTATCAGATTGGAAGCGATGACTTAAGCCTCTTTCTTCTGCTTTTCTTGTAGGGCGTTTAAAGAGCGTGACACTTTAGTTTAATTAAGTTCTTTGATGAAGGTAAATAGTCAAAAAAGTACCCCGTAGAATGCGCGCGTTGAGGCTTTCATCGAAACAAAGAGACCCGAGACAAAGCAAAGGGAATTCCGTGTGTTCACTTTGCTTAGAGGCGGAAAGCCTAGAATATCATGCAATAGCAATATAAAAAAGAATTTGCAATATTATAAAGAAAAAGTAGGGTAAGAGATAAAATTATTATATAAAAAAATAAGATAAATGATGAAATATGATTGTTTAATAATAAGGAAGGGGCAACATGAGAAAAAAGAACAAAGTAATGGCGTGACCACATCAAGTGAGTCGTTACATAAATTGGTATTTTCTGTCGTTAAGTAACGATATATTCAATGATACGATGTAATAAAATTTAATCAACAATCAAAACAAATATTATATTTAAAATAATTATGCAATACGATACAATACGACAAGTAACAACGATCTAGGTGTTAAAGAAAAAAATCCTAATATGTTGTCAAGAGGGACCATAGCCAAATTCACATATTTGACAAAATGTATAATACCGCCCCGCCCAACCAACCCCCCCCACCCAAACACACATTTCTCAAGTATTTCTTCTCTTCCACTGATACTATTTTACAACTGCTATTACTATCATTACTACTCTCTTTTCTCACTCAGTTTTCTTTTGTATTTTCAAGATTACCCATTTGATAACAAGGGCTGCCTGTTGCTACTATTACATGTCAAAGTTTTCTCTGCGGTATGTTCTCTTTTAATTATTTCCTATGTTGTACCTTATCATAGATTTATATGCCGGTGAAAACATAGAGAATTTATTTTTCACTTTTGTTTTTATTTGGTGTAATAATGATATGAGTTAACCTTAAACACATAAACATAAACATAAACGGTGAGAATTCATATAGCTAATCCCGACTTGTTTGGGACTTAGTTCAAATTCTATATATGTGTGTAGTTATGAAATTCTTAAAATTATATGTTTAAACAAATTCAACCTTTTTCTCTAAAAAGTAGTGCGTGCAGTCAGACAGCTAGGTGTTGGTGAGGGGTTCAATTGAATTTCCTTCGCGGAAAATTATACTGCTCAAGTAGGGAAAATGAGTTTCTTTTTTGTTATATATATAAAATCTTGAGTTCTGAGCCTCGAATCAATGGTAAAGTTGTCTCCGTATGACCTAGAGGTCAAGGGTTACGTCACACTCCTTAGGGTGCGGCCCTTCCCGGACCCTGTGTGAATATGGGATGCTTTGTACACCGGATTGCCCTTTTAAAAAAATCTTGACTCCGCTTGGCATAAGGGAATATTCTAGTGTAGTGACAAAAGGAGTTCAAAAGTTGCTTTAAGTTATATGTTCAAATCATAGGAAGTTCAAAAGTTGCTTTAGAGTACGTGTTCAAATCCTATTTCTAGTAATTTTTTTTTGAATCTCTATTGTTTGTAGTCCTAGCTCCGCCACTGGGTGCAGTGTACTCATACTTGGATCCGTCTCTGCTTACGGAGTCTTCTACTACCTATTTGGAGTTTTTTTTCAATTGACGTACCCTAGTGCTATATGGAGTAATGCTTGTTCGATCATGGATTAGACTGTAGATAGATATTGAGCAATGTTTGATCAAATTTTCTGAAATACAGCTAAGGCACCTTTAGTGTTGCCTTTCAGTCATCTATGATTTGCAAGGGAATAATTAATTTCAAATAGAAGGCCTGCGAGTGCGAGGATACACTTATTCTGACAACAACTATGAATAGGTCTGAGCCAGTTAGATATTGTTACATAGTTATATAAGTTTCGCGTACGAGGAGCAGCTTCGTGGCTAGGATATGGAGTTCTGTGTATACAGAACTGGACATGGTGGAATTGGAGAGGTTATTCCTATTGTGGTTGGACAATCATCTTACCATTTGCTTGACAGTGAGTGTTTCTAAGACCGTCTTTTGCTTGATTGTATATCACATAAGACGATGTGATTGCTAGTTGCTAGCATAAGAGTTTCATTTAGAAGTAGCTAATGTGTTAAGTACTTACTTTTGTGATGATAGATGCAAGGTGTCGTATCGTCGAGTATTATTTTGGTTAATGTTCTGTATAATCTATCAATTGGAAATTTGATTATGATATTCAGGGGTAATATTTTGCTTCACTTCTTAGACTAGAAGTGCACCAAATTATTGCATCAGTTGCATTCACTGATTATCTATTCTCATGAGCTGTAGTTTAACTGTCCCTTGAGTATTAACAAAGCACTTATATCTCTGCTGTTGTTACAAAATTCCCTATAATATAACATGTGCAAGGCTGGGCAGATTTTATTTTATTGCAGAATATTGACTTTTGTTGTTCCCTGTCCGAAACATCCTTCTCTACCTTCACAAGGTAGGGGTAAGGTCTGCGTATACATTACCCTCCCCAGACCCCACCTGTAAAATTACACTGGGTTTGTTGTTGCTGCTGTTGTTGTTGTTGTTCCGCATAGTCATTGAAAGTAATGGATCCACGAATATAATAGCTTGATTTTGGAATAGATGGTCAGACATGGCAAAAACTTCTTCCAGTTGGTCTTGTCTTTGTGGAGAGTGTGCAATGACAACTACGCTTGAATTCCAAGCTACTTGAGGTAATCCTCACTATCCATTTCGCTCCATTTATACCGTCCTTGAGAGAGTGTAGTCCTAAATCTCCCACCTTCTTGCCTACCAAAGTGTGAAGTAAAAGTAAAACAAATCAAAGTAAATACATGCAAACAGCCGAGAGTTGCCGACTACTTATTTTCAGTTTTCTGGATAGAAGTCACACTCCCATGTTTAGCAATTGTATTTGAAAGTACTAATATTCCTTCTTGATGCACAACCATTTGAAATATCTTTGTTGTCTTCCATCCACTGATTCAAGTATAAATTGCCGTGGCACATGAAAAGTAACAAACTTCATAACCAAGGGCGAAACTACATTCTCCTAAGGGTGGTCAACTGATCATTCTTTGTCGAAAAACTATACTGTGTATATAGGTAAAATATTAAGTTTTATAGATATAATATATATATATATATATAGAACACCCTTTGTCGGGGAATTTTTTCCACTTCTTTAAAGTTTGAATATACTTGGGAAAATGCCTGTCTTCGCCGTTGTTCATAACTAATACTCTTTCCTTTTCAATTTGTTTTGCCCTGCAGAGTAAGATATATATAACAAGCATCTGCAATGGGTTCTGGATACTGTCTTAAAAATATAATCAGTTTGAGAAAAGCAAAAGATGGAAGATCGAAAAGATTAAAGGTAAGCTTCCCTAGTTGTTACTTGTATCAACATTTCTCCTTTAACTAGACAAGATTGATTAGATGCGTAGTTTTTCTTGAGACAGGGAACTTCTATTGGACGCAAGGAGGACGACAACTCTCAGAAAGAGCGTTCAAGGAGATTAAGTGGCGCTTCTGTCAAAAATCACACGGAACTGGAAATGCCTCTTGAGGATAAAGCGGCCACAAAAATTCAGACCGCTTTCCGTGCATATGTGGTAAATTCACAGTTTCTGTTATGATTAAAGCAAGTAGATATTGAGCCGAGGGTCTTTCGGAAACAGTCTCTCTACCTTCATAAGGTAGTGGTAAGGACTGTGTACATACTATCCTCCCCAAACACCACTTGTGGGAATATACTGGGTATGTTGTTATTGTTGTAGATGTTGTTTCGTGATTTCCTTCTTATCAAGATCACATATTTTTAGCAAATTCCTCTTCTGATGTCGTTTCCTTGAAAAGCAAAATGTTTTTAGGACATAATCCGATTAAGGAAGCACATACTAAAGCAATTGATATTTGTTGCTTTCTTTTGTATCTTTTCAGTAGGCGTGTCACACAGCTTAAGTTTGTCGCTACCTGATCAACCCGTAAAGTAATAAAGATAAAGTAGGATTGAGAAAATTAATGCAGTTCACACTAAAGTATTTTTGCCATATTGTAAAGTAGGATTACACTCTTGGAGGAAAATAGAGAATTTGTCCATTTATATTAAGAATAATTGTTGGTCTATTAGTGAAAAGAAAGCAATGATGTTGAATGACTCAAATCCTGAGCTAGAGACCCTTAGCCTGGGATTGAATCTACTTGAAAAAATGTTGTATATAGGGCAGCTCAGTGAACTAAGCTCCCGTTATGCGCGTGGTCCGGAGAAGGGCCGGACCACAAGGGTCTATTGTACGCAGCCTTACCTATATTACCTCTATCCCACAGGGTAGGAGTAAGGTCTGCGTACACAACACCCTCCCTAGACCCCACTTGTGGGTTTATACTGGTTTTTTGTTGTTGTTGTTGTTGTTGCAGGCCTCTTTCTATGGCTAGAACGCGTGACCTCCTGGTCACATGGCAGCAACTTTACCAGTTACGCCAGGACTCCCTTTCCAAAAAATGCTGCATTATATTTGAATTTTTCCCCTCAATAAAGAGATATGAATGTATCGTCAATTGAGTGGGATGGACATTGAGAATTCATATAGCTGATCAAGACTCGTTTGGGATTGAAACGTACTTGTTGTTATTGTTCTGAATGTCTACTTCAAACTTTATATTGGTTTCTATTTGTGTTATCTTGCAATATAAAGTTGTTTTCTTAGAGAGTTTTCCAATGATATTGCTACTTACTCTTTTCTTTAAGTTGAATAGATTTTTTCTACCTTTTCAGGCAAGGAAAACTTTACGTAGCTTGAAAGCAATAGCAAGGTTACAGTCTATGACACAAGGCTCTTCAGTGAAAAAACAAGCTTCAACAACTTTGAGCAATCTCCACTCATGGAACAGGATACAAACTGAGATTAGAGCTCGCCGTGTTAGTATGGTATTAGAAGGGCGTCTTAAGCAGAAGAAGGTGGAGAATCAATTGAAGCTAGAGGCAAAGCTTCATACTGTAGAGGTAAGAATCAGGCTGTTTTCTTATGCTCTGCTTTGTCACAAGTTACTGAAGCCTTGAAATCTGTCTTTGGTAGTTTCTCTCTTACTCTCGAGAGGATCTTATTTTTCTTTGTTATGATCTTTAACAACAAACAACAACAACAATAAAAAATCCGGTATAATACCCCAAGTGGGGTTTGGGGAGGGTAGTGTGTACGTAGAGAGGCTGTTTCCGATAGACCCCCGACTTTGTTATGATCTTTAGCTAGTACCAATTCTGTTCACCCTAAAAAAGATATTTCCTATGAACTTTAGTTTCGAGTTAGATCATTTAAATGTTTCCCAAGTTTCTGAAACTTTTTTTTTGAGTTAACTACACAATTACCTGTGATTAGTCTTTCTTACATGAAGATAAGATGCATGGAAATAGGTTAATAGTTAAAAATATTAAAAGAATCAGAAAAACAGTCTAAGTAATATGTCTATGATAATGATAGTACATTTGAATCCTATGTTGCTCGGATTCTCCGAAAATGTCTCCAGGTGTGTGTTGGATCCTCCAAAAGTGATGTATTTTTTGAGGATCCGATACGGGTACGGCAGCATTTTGGAGAGTCCGCACAACATAGTTTGAATAAGTTTATCAAAGATCCAACATTAAAAGCTTAGACCTACGGACTTTACGCATCTTCTAATTTGATTTTCATTTTGCATTTGGTTCACACCAAGTGAACTATCTAAAACACATGACAACCGTGGTTCTTAAGAAAAAAAAAAAGACAACCATGGTTCTTTAATGGCAAAGTAGTCGCTTATATTCTTCCTCTTGTCAAGATATAACAAATGTTGAGAGTCCCAATTTACCTGAAAAACAAATTATTGCAAAGGATTAGGATTCATACTATAATTTTATCTTTTTGTTTCTTGGATAGTATGTGAAGCAAAAACTAGAAAGTGAAAGTGGCAAAGGAAGCCAAAAACTTGCATAAATTTATATGTACATTTAGCAAGTATTCCATGACCATAGAAAAGGACAGCAGTGGAAGAAGTGGATTTCAACTCATGTCAATTAGATTTGCCACTCAAAGGGTTCTAAAATTTGAGTAGTTTACCTTAACAAGTTTTTTGTATAGACTTGGCCCCGAATTATGCAGTCCTCCCTCCGTCCTATTTTATGTGACGGTGTTTGACTTGGAATAGTGTTTAACAAAGAAAGAAAGATTTTTAAAACTTGTGGTCTAAAACAAACCATAAATATTTGTATGACTACAAATTATCCCATTAAAGGTAAAATGAGAATGTTTAAAATTAAATTGTTTCTAAATATAGAAAGGTGTCATTTTTTTCTCGACAAACAAAAATGAAAAAGAGATTATTAAATTTTCGTTACTTCTCTAACATGAGTGAGTGACTGACAGGTAGAGTGGAGTGGTGGCCCTGAAACAATGGAAGTTGTTGTAGCAAGAATACACCAGAGAGAAGAAGCAGCATTGAAGCGGGAGCGAACTATGGCATATGCATTTTCTCATCAGGCATGTTAATTTTGATAAGATTCTCTAGATTATATACTGAAGGGGAGCCTTGGCGTAACTAGTAAAGTTGCTGCCACGTGACCAGGAGGTTACGAGTTCGAGCCGTGAAAATAACCTCTTGCAGAAATACAGGATAAGACTGCATACGATAAACCCTTGTGATCCGGCCTTTCCCCGGACCGGCGCATAGCGGGAGCCAGGCTTCTCGAGATTATATATACTATTTACATTGTCATTCCAAAACAAGAATCATCATTGATTGACATATTATTTCACAGTGGAGGGCCAATTCCAATCCAATATTCGGATCAATTAACCATGATATCAGCAAAGCTAACTGGGGCTGGAGCTGGAGCTGGACGGATCGCTGGATTACTACTCGTCCGTGGGAATGCCGACTTCCTGTTCAATCAACTCCAGAAATGGTCAATAGGATAGCAAGGAAGACTCCTAAAACTAACAAAACTCAAACAATAAAAACGCCAGGTTTTGTTAGATCAACTTTTGCTAATCAGAAACGCACTATAAAGCCTCGAAGGCTATCGTACGAAGCAGCTGATAAATTGACTGCAGAGAAAGGAATCAACAAAGTTGAGGCAAACTGAAAGCTATAACATGTTCAAGCTAAGACGTGTTTCCACAGTTTTGCTGAGGATGACAGCCAAAAACTTGAAGTTGGATGTGTCTAAGCGGTCAAGTTTGCCAGTTTTTCCTCTAAATTTCCAAGTTTTTACGAGCTTATGTATATTTAAGAAAATAAGTTATTCGTTGGTTATAATGTGTATAGATAAGGTATATTTCATTTGAATCGTTCCTTTATTGTTTTTGTCGTGAAATATTTTGGTCAGAACATCTGTTTTGTACATGATGTAAAAGATACTGCAGAGTGTTTTTGGTATAGTAAAATCTTATTGCTTCATGATACTTTGTTAGACACACCATTGAATATTTTCAGCTACTGTTATGTGTTTTCATGTTGCTTTCATATACTGTTAAAGTCTTATTTTGTTTAATTACAGTTTTGGAAATTTTCAAGGCAAACACCATAATTATGCAATCTATATTAACATATATGGAATCGCCCGTCGTTTACACTTGTCACTTCAAATGTGCTTTTTAGATGGATTTGAGCATGTGAAACCCCTTAGAAAGGTAGAGTATTTCTTACATAATTTCACAGTGCCTATTATTTTATGGGAGTCCTACATGTTTGTTGAACAATCAATTTTTATTGTATATACATAAGGCTTCAAATCATAAGCAGCATCATGTGACCTAGATACCTGTATAAGATCATGGAGTATCTCGACATTATTCCTTGAATGGTCATAATATTTGTATACGGGTGAAATCGAGCCTGTTGGATACCTCGGTTCTCGATGAAGTAAATGGAGCAGAGATATGACCGTAAGGAACTGGAATCGGAGCACGGAGCTCCTCGAGTTGGGGTCTGCGCAAAACACCTGCCCTCGGAAGAATTAGGGCCACATCCCCCGGTCCAATTCGAATCCCAAAACTTCGGAGAGCATTACCAGATAATCGAGCACGACTAGCAAAGAGCCGTGATATCCGTGCCCAGCCGGATGTCATGGCGTGAATCTCGGCATATATCGGCAGAAAATCAATGATTAGCAAAACGGAAGATCTTTACCTTTTAGAATTGTACTTAGGTTAAAATCCCATACTATATAAAAGGGAGTATGACTATTCATTAGACACTTTGTAACACGCATATCAAGGCAATATACTCTTATTTTCTCTGTTATTCAAAGTTCTTACTCTTGTTCATCAGTTCTTCATTAGTGCGAGCCCGAAATCGAAGACAGGCATTTCATTAAGTTGTTATTGAGTCCGGGGTCATTCCTCTTAATTGGTTTGGAAATTTATTACGTCTTTTATCTGTTTAATTTAACGTGTTTTATCATTTGTATTGAATTAATCCGCATATCCTTAAACTCACATATAAATTCAATTGTTATCCATTTTCGAGGGTAAATAGTTTGGCGCCACCGTGGGACTAAGGATAATAGTGGTAATTTGATACAAAATTCCATAAAACACCCTATTTTACACTTATTCTTTGAGCTTTTAATTCCAGGTCAAATTAAAATGTCAAACTCCTAATCAGCCCATTTGAACGTTGAACAACAATGTGGTGCCTAGCAACGAGGTGGCGCTATTGACTCTAACGGAGTCCCAGTCGCAGATCCGATTGATGAACTCACACATGGTTATCAAAGCAAACTTGCCTACTCACCCTAAAAACAACATTTGCGGGGAGCCCGATAGATAGCCCGGAGTACACACGACGGCGAAGGTGATGGGATCAGCTTGCGGGTGATCTTCGAAATGTTACAGGCTCAACAGGCAGCAATAACCCAGTTGCAGAACCAAGGCTGCATTCCCAGCAAAGTTGAGCCCAAACCATCCCGGGAAAACGCTCGTAGAAATGAACTGTCACAGAAAGGCCAGGTGAAGCTGAACTCGGGGCAACCCCGAGATAATAAAGATGTTTGAGGAACTGACAAAATGGGCGGAATTGGGAGAAAAAAATTGAATCCAACGACAAAAAATTGGAGACCTATAACTCCAGGGTTGATCAAATCCCAGGAGCACCACCGGTACTGAAGGGCCTGGATTCCAAGAAATTTGTCCAAAATCCTTTCCCTCCGAGCTTAGCTCCGAAGCTAATCCCAAAGAAGTTCAGTTTGCCCGAGATTCTGAAGTATGATGGAACAACTGATCCATATGAACATATGACCTCCTACACGTGGGACATCAAGGGAAACGATTTGGAATATGACGAGATCGAGAGCTATGATATGGTATACAACTCACCCCCTAATACTATTGACTCGTTTGCTATGCTTGCAGATGCCTTTGTAAAGGCGCACGCTGGGGCCATCAAGGTCGAGACCAAGAAGTCAGACCTTTTCAAAGTAAAGCAAAGAGATAACGAGATGCTCAGTCGAGGTTTCAAATGGAACATTCCGACCGGGGAAGATTGGTCCATTCAGGCATTCACCCAAGGACTCAACCCCCAAAGCTCATTGGCTTCGCAGCAGTTGAAACAAAATTTGATAGAGTACCCAGTGGTAACTTGGGCCGATGTCCATAATAGGTCCCAATAAAAAATTAGGGTCAAAGATAATCAGCTCAGGTCCCCTTCCGGATCCGTTTATCTCGTCACAACTGGTGACATATCCAAAAGAGTCGTCGATCATGAACCAAGATCGAACATAGATCGGTATCAACCATATAATGGAGATCGAATGGGTAATAGGTTATGCAACCCTGCGATGAGTGAAAGAAAAAGTGATTGAGGTCATAATAACCGGAGACTAATGAGCAAAAACGCTTTCGATAGACCCATAGGGTCTAAGGAGGCACTGAGGTTATCGAAGTACAACTTCAATGTCGATACTACCGGCATTGTATCAGCCATCGGACGCATCAAAGATACTAAGAGGCCTCGACCGTTGCAACCCGATCCTGCCCAAAAGGAACCCACCTAATGTGTAAGTATCATGGAACTCACAACCACAAAACCGAAGACTGTCGAAAACTGAGAGAAGAAGTAGCCCGGTTATTCAATAACGGACACCTCCGAGAATTTCTGAGTGATTGAGCCAAAAATCACTTTAGGAATAGTGACTCCAACAAGCAGATCGAGCAAGAAAACCTCAGCACATCATTAACATGATCATTGGTGGAGTTGACGTTCCCCAAGGGACGATGTTAAAGCGCACTAAGGTGTCCATTACAAGGGAAAACAGACCCGAGATTATATACCGGAGGGAACCATATCTTTCAACGACGAGGACGCTAAAGGCATCGTGCAACCATATAATGATGCACTGGTAATATCCGTACTCATAAATAAATCTCAAGTTGATAGGTATAAATTGTGTATGTTTTAAGTATATATAATATTAAATAAATAAATATTTTATTTCTAAATATATTATCTTTTGTTCAATATTTGTGTAAATCTAATATATACCGCAGGGAAAGAAAAAGAACAAAAATAAGAATATAAAAGCAAAGAAAGAGGGCCAAGGATGACCTCTGTGGAAGAAATAGGTAGAGAAAATTGAGTAACTCAGACCAAGGATGACATCCCAGAACACATCCCAGGCCAAGGATGACATCCTTGGGAATTTATGCTTGTGCTTGTCCCTATAAAAAGGGAGTAAACTTCAATTGAAAGAAGAACCATTCTTGTGCAGAGAACACCAACCTTAATTAGCTTTGTTCTAGTTTTAAAAGTTATTTCTCTTACTGTAGGAGTAATATTTTCTATTTTATCTTTTCTCCATAATAGAGTAATTTTTTTTGGTTGGGATATTAGATGAAGCTATAAAAGTGTTATAATAATTATCTATTTTATTATCTTATTATGTTGAGATTTTCTCTTTATCATCAGTATACACCAAGGTATTTGATATTGATTATTTCTATTATTTGATATAATTGTATTACTAACTAAAATCTTTATCTTGTTATTATGTTTCTTATTCGGGAGAAGAGAAAGATATAAACAAGTTTATTGATTTAGAAAAAGGCTAATCAAAAGAGGCCTTTTCTCACTTGGTGCACTCAATTAAGATAATTCTTTTTTGTAGTAAGTACTTCAATTGGTTAACTACACTAATCGAAAGAGGTGTTATTAGTCAGTTATTGTTTAACGTCATTAACCGTTAATAAATTAATAACATTAAGCGCGAGCGATGCTATTTATATATTGTTGTTATGTGGAGTGATGCCTTAGAAATAAGTGGTCATTCTTAAAATCAGGTCTTTGTTTCACTGTTAATCGATTGACTACACTAATCGAAAGAGGTGTAATTAATTGATTACTTTTATGTGATTTGATTGAATTAGAAATAAGCAGTCATTTCATTAAACAGAGAAATAAGTAATAGAATTTTGAACTTATTATAATGGTTTTATCTTGCTGATTCAAAGTACTCCAACCTCTATTTTTATTTTCAAAAAAATAAACCAAAAATATTTATTGTTTTAATTTTACATTTTTAAGAACAACTCCTTTCATCAATTTGATTCTCTCAAATAGTGACAAAGACAATGAAAATTTGTAGCCTAGGTGGTTGCAATCTCCGTGGGACGATATCTTAAACTTAACTAATATTTGACAGGGTACGAGCACAAAATCATATACAGAGCTCGTCAAATTTATGACGCTGTTGCCGGAGATTGGTAAACATCTATTTCAGATTAATTGTCTTACTACTACTTTGAGATTTATTTTTCTTTAGCTTCAAGTCTTTTGTTTCCTAGTGCCTGACAACTCCGACCCATGTGCAAATTGAACATCTCATCAACCGCGAACCTTGCATTTAACTCAACCTAGGAGAACATCACCACACACAATATAGCTTCTATACCTGTAGTAAACACCAACTCCGACCGTGGTCGTAACCATGATGAGTTCTTCGGAACTCATTAACACATAATCGAGTAATCAGAACCAATCGCCTCTAACTCAACCGAGTCACGTACACTACCAACCCAAAAGTAACTCAATCTGATATGACCGCCTTGAAGGAACCTCCTGGGGACTCGAAGCCATTTCTTGAATCTCCCCAACATTGACATGTAGACCTTTCTTGACAAGAAAATACCGCAGGTCCGATTACCATTCGCTACCGATTTCAAACCCTGACCATACACAAATTCAAAAATACTTAAATGCTACATATGATATAGAACTCGTCAGAACCTTCTCGAAACCACACACCTTACTCTGATCTTCAACACACATCTAATACGCACCGAGCAACCCGTGCTCCACCAACATATGACTATTCGAAGAAATAACCAAGCAATCTCTTGGCCCGAAAACTGATACAACGAATGATCGTACAATTCGATCGTCATTAGCGGACTCCCCCACTTAGCCCCAAGCCATGGAATAAAACATCTGATAACTTACAATAACCATACTCCATTACTACTATAATACCGCAGTGAGGTTCAACTAAATCCTTCATAAGGTCATGTAATACAAACCAATTAATACCTCAAATCAAATGCAACTCTCGAATTCATCCTCGTGACGGTCCGGTCAACTATTACAACCGATCCAAACTCAAATCGCACAAATATAACCCACTAATAGACAAGAAATCCTCCACACAACATCATAAAAAAGCCACACATCTGTAGATCATCTCGTAGGTTATAACCCACATGCTTAGCCTCAACTGACATCTCATTAAACCCTTTCACAACCACAACTACTACGCAATCATTTAATCTTCCTGAGTCTGAACTCACAACAAGACATGAAAATCTACTTCACTCCATAATTAAATAACATGAAAGATCCCTCAACACACCTATAACTCGATCCAGTACATCAAATCAAGACAAAAATCAAGCACCCAATAATCCTTTTACATCTCAAGAAAACTCTTCTCAACACCTTCGGACCATCCGAACACCTCCCCCAGTCACATCATACTCAAAATATAGCCATCCAGTCACTCATCGAGCCACAAATTCCACTAATAGGACACTACTGGACTTATAAGTCCAAAAGCACGTGCTCACACGACCGAAATCACCGTGCTCAAGTCACAGTCAAAACCCGGCCTTAAGTCCTCCAGAGTGGCCCATCATCCGCATAATGGATCACATCTCGCACTTCATCCATGGGCACACAAGCCATCGATGCATAGCTGATACCGAGCGCTCACATGCACATACGAATGCGTGGAAGAAATTCAAAGAGTTACACTTCAAGCTGAATCAATACTGCACGATAAGGAAACAAAGATGGGAAATATATCTTAAATGTCCTGTAGCCTCTCAGATATAGGTATGGACGTCATCATACCGATCCAGAAGACTCTATTAGACACTTGCTCATGACTTGTAGAACCTATGAACCTAGAGCATTGATACCAATCTGTCACGACCCGAAAACCACTAGTCATGATGGAACCTAACTCGACCCGCTAGGTAAGCCAACTAACAGTCAATACAGTCCAAATGAAAATTTATAGGAAACGGTGAAGAATTATCTGAACATTTACGTATTAACCCAAGGACTGGTTGTACGAGTCATAAGCTTGTAAGAATTTGGAATTTACAAAGCTGGTAAAAATAAAATACACGATCTGTTTGAAAGTTACATAAGAAAATTAGCAAAATCTAAAACTACCAAGGACAAGTGAAAGCTATATTCCGGAATGCACGAACATCTTCAGAGTCATCTCCCGACATCACCAGCAACTCCACTCCAAAATCTGCATGCAAGGTGCAAAAGTGTAGTATGAGTACAACCAACCCCATGTACCCAATAAGTGTCTTGTCTAACCTTGTCGAAGTAGTGACAAGGCTTTTTAGTTAAAAGATACTCACTGATAAGACCTGCATCGTAAACTAGTAATAAAACTATACTATGATATAACAGAAAAGAGTACACGAAACAAATATGCAAGAAATAACTAAGTACTAGAAGAGATCCCAATTTAACCTTTTCCAATATCTGGACCAATCTTTTCCTTAGAACGAAAACCAATTACCACGATAGTCACTCCATAACTTTCATAGCGTGAATGTACTCAGATGTCAAATCAATTGCACGGCAACACCCTTCGTGCATTTATCTCATCCTCACCAAATAAGCGTATACCAATACCAACCGGATGGTAGAAATGCCGATAACAGAAATGACAAAGTAGGAAATACGCAAGCAACAATAATGAACGAGGATATACACATGGGCAACAGTAATAGTACTAGGCAAAAAACATAGGAGTAATGACAACAATTAGGAAGTAAGATATAAATATCAACTAATTAGCATGGTGGGGCCTAGTGGAAAGGGACACATGATCTTTATAAGTTAATAAGTAGAGGCATGAATGACTAAAATGGTAGAAAACCTGTACTTAAGTGCACCAAAACAGATATGCCATGGATGTAATTATAACAGCAGGAAGTAGGCATGTTATTCGCAAGTTAAGCAAGTAGCAGGCATGAGCAACACAACAACAATTGAGATAGAGAACAAAGACAAAACAGTAACGACAAGTCACATAAGAACCATACGTACGACAATAATATCTCAAGGTAAAGACATGAAAATATCTACAAGAAAAGGATATCACGACATAATGCATGTCCCTCGTCCGTACTTGCACGGAAATACCCTTCGTGCCATGAACTCGTAATAACATAAAATCATGATAATATAAATGCAATGGCACAAATAATGATAATATAAATGCAATGGCACAACATCACCCTTCGTGCTTTTAATCTCAAATGAAATGGCGCGACATCATCCTTCGTGCTTTACACTTACATAACATGGCACGAAATTACCCTTCGTGCTTTTACTCCCAAATGAAATGGCACCACATCACCCTTCGTGCTTTACACTCACATAACATGGACATCAACCTTCGTGCTTTTACTCTCAAATGATATGGCACATCATCACCCTTCGTGCTTTACTCTCTCCCTCACATGATAATATATATATATAATGGCACGACATCACCCTTCGTGCTTTACACTCTTCCTTAACAAGTATATGTATATCAATGTCAAGGTAGGAAGCATAAATAACTTCAAGGAGAGTGTTTAAATGAATATTCTAAACGAACACAATTCACAACTTTCGAGCCAACAATAGTTCAATAAACTCTCAAGAACCTTATTACTTAAGTATTTCAAAAATCTCAAGAATGATCTACAACACGAGTATATAATCTAATATCTCAAGAATATCGGCCGTAGCAATGTATTAATGATTAAGCATAATGATGACCGAATTAGACACAACAATGTTTTCTCAAAATTTTCGTCAAATTTTGATCAAGTTATAATAAACTAAATCTTGATTTCTAATATTTAATTCTATATTCTTAGTATTTATGAGTCAAGTAAGACATGAAACAAGAATGCCACGTAATTCTATAAGGCATAATTTATAGCATAATCTATCCCCGAGCATGATTAACCCTGGAACATGCATATATGCTTGTCACCTCATATATGTATCACCCCCGCACGTAGCAAATAATGTCAAATAGTAGGAAAAATTCCCTCAACAAAGTTATGCAAGATACTTACCTCCAACAAGCCAAATCGTTATACTAGAAGCGCCATCCCACTCAAATCATGCTCCGAACGGCTCGAAATTAGCGAAAAGAAACTCAAATATATCAAATAATGCTAAATAAAACAAACTCAATCGATAAAGGTCGAATCTTTAATCAAAATCCAAAATCAGCCAAAAATCACACTAGGGCCCGCACCTCGGATTCTGATAAAACTCATAAAATCCGACAACCCATTAAATTAAGATTCCAACCATACTAGTTTCACTCAAATCCGACTCCGAATCGATATTCAAAACTCAAAAATTCACATTATGAAACTTTAGGCCAAAGCCCCAAATTTTCTCTTTAAATTCATCAACCAAAAGCTAAAATTGAAGATAGATTCACGAAATATAACCAAAATCGAGCATAGAACACTTGTCCCAATTCATATGGTGAAAATCGCCTCCAAAAGTTTCCCAAATTCGAGCTATCCAACTCAAAATATGACCAAATGAACAACCTCGATATTAAGTATTCTTGCCCAGCTGTTCTGTCTCGTTTTATGTGCCAAACGATCTTGAAACTCGATTTTGATGCCTCCAATAGTTTCCTTGTGAAATTTTAGTCAAGTTAGGCTTTTGAATCACTCCATTTGACCTTATAATGAAGGAGATATATTGGTTTCAATATTTGGAAACAATGCAAATTTTAAAATACGAAATCAGTGGTAATTTCGTAATTAATCTGAAAAATCTGGCAATTCAATTCTTAGTAAAATGACCATAAACTCCTCATACAATGTCCAAATTCAACGATTCTTTTTTTATGAATCCATAATTATGATACGGATCTAGTGCTTCAATAAAAACCAAAATTGGAACTCATTTGCTTAATATGGTACTATTTATCCTTGAAGAAACAACGTCGAAACATAAGGAAAACGAGCGCAACACAACCCAAACCTATTCGAAACTCATCTGAGCCCCTCGGGACGCCGTAAGAACATACCAACAAGTCCCATAACATAACACAGACCTACTCGAGGTCTCAAATCACTCATAACAACATCGAAACAACGAATCACACCTCAAATCAAACTTAATGAACCTTCAAATTTTCAAAAACTCGCGCCGAAATATATCAAATCAACTCGGAATAAACTCAAATTTTGCACACAAGTCCCAAATAAAACAATCCCCAGAACCAAAATTCAAACCCGATATCTTCAAAGCCATCTCTCGGTCAAACTTGTGAACTTTCCAAACCTTCAAATTTCCAACTTTCGCTAATTAGTGCCGAATCCTTCTAGAAATATCCATATGCAAATCCGGGTATACGCCCGAGTCCAAAATCACCATACGGACCTAACGGAACCATCAAAACTCCAATCCGAGGTTAAATGCTAAAAAGTCAAACTTGGTCAACTCTTCCAACTTAAAGCTTCAGTTCATGAAATTCATTCTTCCAAATCGATTTCGAATAACCTGAAAACCAAAACCGACGATTCACACAAGTCATAATACATTATGCAGAGATACTCATGCCCTTAAATTACCGAGCAAAGTGCAAATGCTCAAAATGACCGGTCGGGTGATTACATATATATATATACTTAAAACATACACAATTTATACTTATCATGAGTTAAGCGTGTGTAATTGATCCAGGTAGCTCGGCGAATATCATTAGATCGAGGTTCGTGGAATAGCTGGGTCTACAAGAACAAATAGTGCATGCAGTCCGAGTTTAAAACAGATTTAACATGGCATACGAGGCTACTAAAGGGGAGATAACCCTGCCAGTAAACACCACCGGAACCGTTTAGGAAACAAAGTTTTACGTGATCGAAGTAGATATGATGGGATCACAACATAAGGGCAGTACCCTCGACACTACATCAGCCATTGAAATTCCCCACACCGGAAGGGATCAAGACTGTTTACGGAGAACAGCCGACCGTGAACAAAATGTTCGCAGTCGATGAGGTGATCCCGACATCCGCACTCTCGACACCAAAGGACCCGAGTTCGATTACAATAAAAAAAAATAGTAATCACTGACATCGGTCCCGACCGAACCAGAGAAGCAGGAGACAGACTGAGATGATATTACAGAGTCCCTAGGTCGTTCATAGCCCCTAACGGTTCCTGATGCCACCAAGTCAACGATTGAAGAGCTGGAGCAAGTCATACTGGTCGAGCACTTGCCCGATCGGAAGGTATACCTGGGCACTGGGCTAACTCCCGAGCTGAGGAAAAAACTCATTAAATTCCTTAAGTTAACATAGATTGTTTCGCTTGGTCCCATCTTGATATGATAGGGATCCTGCCATAAATAACTACTCACAAGCTGAGCTTGGATCCAAAGTCCCACCCTATTAAACACAAGAGGAGGCCTCAGTCTGAAGTCAAGTATGCATTATTCAAAGATAAGGTATCCAAACTCCTTAAAATAGGTTCTATTCGGGAAGTTAAGTACCCAAATTGGTTAGCAAACATAGTAGTAGTGCCTAAAAAGGGAAATAAATTAAGAATGTGTGTAGATTACTAAGACTTGAAAAAGGCATGCTCTAAGGACTCTTTTCCTTTGCTTAACATCGATCGCATGATCGATGCGATGATCGGCCATGAGATACTAAGCTTTATCGATGCCTATTCCGGGTACAACCAGATCAGTATGGATCCGTGCAACCAAGAAAAGACTTCCTTCATAACTAAGTAAGGCACCTATTGTTATAATGTAATGCCATTCGGACTAAAAAACACCGGTACCACTTACCAATGCCTAGTAAATCGGATGTTCGAAGAGAAAATAGGAAAATCAATGGAGGTTTACATTGAAGACATATTAGTTAAGTCCCTGCGAGAAGAGGACCATTTGGAACATTTGTAGGACACCTTCAACATACTGAAGAAATACAATATGAAGCTGAACTCAAAGAAATGCATATTTGGGGTCAGATCCGGGAAGTTTCTCGAATTCATGTGTCCAACCGGGGGATCGAGATCAATCCCGACAAGATCAAAGCTATATAGGAAATCACCATGGTGGACAATGTCAAGTCCGTTCAAAGGCTAAGGGGGCACATAACCGCCATGGGTCTGTTCATTTCAAGGTCCTCCGATTAGAGCCATCCGTTCTTCTCGTTATTGAAGAAGAAGAATAACTTCTAGTGGACCCTGTAGTGCCAACAAGCTTTGGAAGAACTCAAAAGGTACATTTTAGGTCCACCTTTGCTTCATACTCCGAAGGCAGACGAGAAATTGTACCTGTACTTAGCGATATCCGAGATAGCGGTAAGAGGAGTCTTAGTCCGGGAAGAAGAAGGTACACAATTTCCTATATATTATGTTAGCAGGACTCTAGGCGAGGCCAAAGCGAGGCATCCTCACCTGGAGAAATTAGCGCTCGCTTTGCTAAGTGCCTCCAGGAAGTTAAGGCCATATTTTCAATGCTATCCCATATGTGTCGTAACTACTTACCCATGAGGAACATAATGCACAACCCGAGCTCTCGGGTGGTTGGCCGAACGGGCCTTCAAATTAGCGTGTACGATATCGAATATCAACCCCAGACCGCAATCAAATCTCAAATTTTGGCAAACTTCGCGACCGACTTCACACCGACCTTAATACCTAGAGTAAAAAAGGAATTGTTGCTAGCCGCAACGACCTCCTTGGGGATCTGGACCCTCTTTACGGACGGTGCCTTGAACGCAAAGGGGTCCAGACTCGGCATTGTGTTGAAGCCGACCATGGGTAACGTTGTTAGGCAATTTATTAGAACTGTGAAATTGACTAACTATGAGGCCTAGTATGAGGCCATGATTGCAGGTCTCGAATTGGATAAAAGTCTAGGGGACGAAGTGAACGAAGCTAAATGCGATTCCCTCCCTGTGGTAAATCAAGTACATGAGACATTCGAAGTGAAAGAGGAACGAATGCGAAGATACTCGGATAAACTGCAGGTAACACTACATCGATTCAAGGAATGAACCCTACAACACGTGCCCCAGGATCAAAATAGTGAAGCCAATTCTCTCGCTAACTTGGGGTCTTCGGTTGACGACAAAAAATTCAGTTTGGGGATGGTTTTACAATTCATGAAATTGGTAGTGGAAGAAGGCCATGCTGAGATAAACTCGACAAGTTTAACCTGGGACTGGAGAAACAAGTATATAGATTACCTGAAGACTAGGAAGCTGCCCTCAGATCCCATAGGATCGAGAGCTTTGCGCATGAAGGCGGCTAGGTTTAGCCTATCCGAAGATAATACCCTATTCAGAAGAACTTTTGATGGCCCACTCTCTATATGTTAGGGACCGAGAGGCACCAAATATGTTTTTAGGGAAGTTCACGAAGGCACATGCGGGAACCATTCGGAGGCAGAATCGTTGGTTCAGAAGATAACCAGGGTCAGCTATTATTTGATCGACATGGAGAAAGATGCGAAAGAATTCATGCAAAAATGCGGCAACTATTAGAGGCACGCACCAATGATCCACCAACCCGGGGAGTTGTCGCCCCCCCTTTTCTCGCGAAATCGGGTTTCTACATTTCTGGGACAACTCCTTCTTTTTGGGATTGAGTAAGGGATTTGAAGAGTCGCCACCTAACGGATTAAGGTGCGATAGGTCACCTAGAGCAATTAACTCATAAACCAGTTTGCATCACCAGAGATCAGGTAAGGGCTCAAATTACCTCGATGGGAAGGTGTTAGGCAACCCTCGAGGTCCACAACGGTGGGTCCCGACCGAACTTAAATTAAGCGAATTAGTCTAAAAGGGGAGGAAAACAATTTGTACAATACAAGTTACTTTAAACAGGATTAAATGGGGTCCTAGGTTTTTTAGCCTATAGGATCATTCCATGAAATACTTTTTAACTTCCCCAAGTTGGGGTGTTACTCATAGCATTAGCGCACGGTCTATCATCTCCGTACTACCCAATTACTATCTTTCAGTTGTTACCTAAGATTTCTAATAGCTTCTAGCTCGTTACTTATGCGTGCACTACCCGTCCCTTACCTATGGCCCTGGAGGTGTTAGGACCTCTATTTAGGATGGTTCTAGACCAATCTATGTTACTTAAAAAGGAGAAATCTAGGCGACAAACAAAAGACAAATATGACTTTCAAATAAAAAAATAAGGGCTCACATTGACCTCCACATGTAAACAACAAAAGCACGCAATTGAATCAGCAAACTTCGTTAATTTTAGGATCCTATAGGCAGGATATCTATATGAGCAGAAACAAAATATAAAGGCAGTTTTATTAAGTCGAGCATTGTGACCTATTTGTTTGCCTACTGATTTTATTCAGCTCGAATCTGGGCATTCCAAGCAGGTAATATGTCACAATTTTAAGCCCAGAATCATTATTGAGTCCTACAGTTTGCCTAGGTGATGGCCATAATTGGTTGAATTCAGAATTGATTAACAGAATCCTATAGGCATGATTTCTAAGAGTTTACAAATTACATACCTATAAACATGGTTTCTAAGTGTAATACTGATTTTAACTCATAAAGATAGGTTTTTATTTCTTTAAATCCTATAGGCATGCTTTCTAATTGCTGAATTGATTTAAACCCCTATAGGCATGATTTCTAATTGTTGACTCGATTTAAACCCCTATAGGCATGATATCTATTAGTTTAAATCCTATATGCATGATTTCTAGGTTTGAAACTGATTTTTTTTCCTATAGGTATGGTATCTATTAACCGTATGTGGGCAGAAATTAAGTAGATTGCCAGGAAAAGATTATTATTTCAAACAAACAGGATCCTATAGACATGGTCACTAATGCACGTTTTGTTGAAAATATGTGTAGATCCTACGAACAGGATTTCTAATGCAGAATTAAACGAAAAGTTCTATAAGCAAGATCTCTAGTATGTAAATGTGAAAACACAGAATCAAAATAATCAGGAAAATCCTATAGGCAGGATCTCTAAACACAGTCTAGTACTCACGTAATTCAATCAACACAATTAAATCCTATAGGCAGGATTTCTACCTAGTATTTTTTGACAAAGATATAAGAACCCACCCCCCAACTTTTACTAATTAACTCCAAATCTATTACTACAGAGATTATTACAGCCTAGAGTATTGAATGAATTACATAATAGTAACAATTATACTATAAGGAGCCTTCATAGGCCCAATCTCAACCCTGAAACCAGGCCTGCAAACATAACAGCTTGGGAGCATAGTAGTGATCCATCCATGGTATATTAAAACCAGGCTTCTAGTGTGTCAAAGTTCCCAAGGGCCTCAGGGACTTCAGGCAATGTTCACACCAGAACCACATTCAGAAAGATAACTCATAAAAGGTTGGAAGACCAACCCCAATGTGTCAGAGTTCAATAAGTCTCAAGGACCCTAGGCAATGTCACACTGGGGTGGTAAGAACCTAAGTGACTAAGAGTAGGAGTTTGAAAATAAGTGCATAAAGGGTAAGAGGACAGGTTTTAAAATAAACAGTTCAATTTAAGAAGAAAGAAAGTTCATAACATAGAGTTGCAGGCAAAAACTGCATCAAGAAAACAAACAGAATTGATGCTTAGCACATAGTTCAAACAGATCTAAATTTGATCAAGCTAAGTAATTATACTGGACTTATGAAAATCATTGTTTAATCACAGAAACCATTAGGCAGAACAACTAAGTTAGCCAGGTACATGAAATAGACAGACATAGCAGATGAGTTAGGCAAAAAACGTATTTGATTACATGCTTATATTACCTTATAAAATTCAGAACAGGTTAATGAAACAAACTAAGTCGTACATTAACTTATGAGAGTATTCATGGTATTTGAAATAACTTAGTCTTAACTTAAAAGTATTACCAAATGAAATAATATAGTCATATAAAAGACAGAATCATGCTAGGAATTGAAACATGCTAGTCAAACAAAGCATAGAGAATGAAATTTCAAAGGTTAGGGCATACCGGTTGAGAAGAGAGCAAGTAAATATGCAATAACGGTTAAGTTCCAGAGTAATTTGGCCTTGGCTTTCAGCCGGCCAAACAGTAACCACTTAGTACTTAAATCAGAACAAGCGAGAACAAAGAGAGCTTACGTTTTTAATGAGTAAAAAAATGAGAGTTCGAGTCTGTCTAAGGGGAGAGGGAGAAGGGGTATAAATAATACTCAATGAGGCAGACAAATAAGGTAATAAGTCAATCATATACAAATAAGGATTGGAATCAATTAACATAATTAGTTTAAAGTCGGTTTCAATCAATAACATAAAATCAGGCCAGCATTACTTAGGTTAAGGAAAATAGAATACATTAACAACCAAATGCCGGACCAAATAAGGCAAGAACAGGTAAATCGAACGAAAAATAAGGAAATACCAGTACTATACAAAAAGAAAAGACTGATTTCAAAACCCTAATTTTGGGGTAAGTAAAATTAGTCAGCAATTAACGGCCATGGTTAAAGACAGATAAACATAAAAATTAAAAGGAAAATAATCAAATAGTCGAAAACCCTAGAAATTAGGTAAAATACAAAGACATATAGACGGAAATAATTAAGGTTTGAACCTAAATTTTAGGGTAAGTGAAATCAGTCAGAAGTAATAAAGGAAATACATAGAGATTGAAACATTAAAGGTTGAAACAGGTTTGGCGAAAATCTGTTAAAATTGAAAACCTTAATTTTTGTGGTAATTAAAATTAGTCAAAGTCTAGTATCGGGGCCACCCTATTTTTTTTGGTCTACGGTGCCGAAGCACTAATACCGGTTGAAGTAGGAGAACCGAGTCTCAGGTTCCGACATGCGACCAAAGAATCAAACGACGAGGCCATGAGCACGGGCCTGGAACTATTAGATGAGAGGCATGGGGCCGCCCTCGTCCGGAAATAGCGGATCAAAAGGTATTACAACCGGAGAACAAACCTCCAACACTTCAATATCGGGGACTTGGTGTTAAGAAAGGTGACAATGAACACCCAAAACCCGAGAAGGGAAGCTGGAACTAAATTGGGAAGGTTCATATCGAATTATCGGGATTGCAGGTAAAGGTTCGTACAGACTCGAAGCAGGGAACGATGCAAATCTACCGAACAACTGGAACGTGACCCACTTAAAATGATACTACTACTAAGGTGTGACCTCATTCATTCTATTTTTTTTAATATATATTACGAATTTGACTAACACTTGCAAGAAACAACAAAAGGATGATGTAGCTATTAGGCCTGAAAGCACTAGTTGCACTCTTTTTCCCTTGAACCAGTTTGTCCCAAATGGGTTTTCCGGCAAGTTTTTTAACGAGGCAACAATGAATTGTGCTAAATTAGAGTCAAAGACCATTTTTGAATCGGATTCGATGGTCACGTTAACAGTATCTAAGCCCTCTCGAAGATCGACCTCGTATACTGGGGGCCATCACCCTCAGGTTAAGATTTCTAGCAAGGAAGGAAACTTTGTGCTGAACAGTCTAGACTCGGTGGATAGGATTTATTGTAAGGGTTAAATGGTTAAATGAATTGTGCCCGTGTGACAAGTGAAAAACCACGTATAAAACTTAGGCTCGCTAGCCAAGGATAGTATAGTATTAAATCATCTCCACAGGGATTGGTTTAAATAATGTTCTCATAAATCTTCAGCTCAACACTATACAGGATAATCAATCTTCGATTTATGTTATTATCGACTACTAATAAAACTAAGATTATTGATTGTAAGAAACTAATGGAAATCTAATGACTAAGTAGCAACAATTGGATGTCAAGGTAAGAAGTAAGGGTTGTGACAAGATATGTGATCAACTATTATTCCGGGTAACTCTGTGTTAAGTTCATTCTTAACTCTTATTGACTCTTTGGATTTCAACAGATGATTAGGATACCTTAGGGATTCAAATTCTTCTTCCAAATGATTAAGAGTTCCCTCAATCAACCTAAGAACGGGTCCTGTGAACATATGCACAAATACAATGAATGAATGATCTTTCGAAGAACGCCTCTTGACTATTCTTCTAAACTAGGTTAGTTGATAACTCTCTAAGCTCTTTCGATTACCTATGAGAGGCGTAAAATCAACCCAAACAATATGGCACAATGCGAATTACAACAACACTTCTCTTTCAATTAAAGTAAAACCACAATTAGCCTTGCAATTCGATAAATAAATCATTCAATGAATTATGGCAATTAATAGAGAATAAAACCCAAAAAAATAGTCAAATCACGACATTCGTCAATAACCCTAAGAAAGATACTCCATAGTGGAGAAGTTATTCATCACATAAGTATTAGAAGATTAAGAAGACATTACAATTCCCAAAATCAAACAAACTTTCATATTGAATGAATTGTATAAAGTATTTTGCATTCCCGTTGCTTCCTTTCTTATGCTCTCCCAAAAGTTTCTCTCAAAATCCAAGATAACCTGTTTTTAGATGAGCTAGGCTTCATATAGGTCAAAAGGAGGCACCTCCGAAATTACAAAAATAGGCTTGGGAAAAGTTTTCGAAATTGGACGTGCGCGGCCGCGCACATGGAGGTGTGATCGCGCATATGGACGTGCAGCTTCGCCAATGTACTACTCTACTTGCGTGCCGAGTGCGCGATCACGCACCTGGGTGGCCTCCTGCTCAATTCTTTGTTTCTCTTGGTAAGTGCACTATTGTCCGTTGATCCCCGAACACGATCCCAACTTAATCCTTCGGCTTTTACTCAGACTTCAAAGCTCCAAAATAGCTCAAATTAGCTCCACAACGTCATACTAACTCAGACTTGCTCCTACAAGGCATAAAACACACAATTAGTGAAAAACATTCTCGATTAAAGCTCAAACTCAATTAAAGTGCACTAAATTAGAGTTTTTTTTCGATAAGCAACTAAAACACGTATTTATAGCCTACCATCAACACCCCACACTTAAATCATTGCTCGTCCTCAAGCAATCAAACTAAACTTTATATAGACACGACCCTATTACACAACTCCCATAACTCATCACAAAAAAAATATTTAAAATAGATTAAGCACAATAGTGTAACATCCTAGCCTCAACATTTAACTCAAAAGTACCACACAGTATTCACAATTTGCTCACTTACTCCAACATAGAGGTCAACGACATTACTTTTCATTCATGAATCAAGTTCCCTCACACAACAATAGAGAGTAGTTCCACATACAATAGACATTAAAAACAACTAGGAACTCAAGATAGAAATAATTCACTCACTCTCAGAAATAACATTCATATACCACAAAAAATGAACCATAGTCTTGCCCGTAGTGTACTACTCTACTAATTGAGCTCATTCAGTTGAGGATCAAGTAGGACTTTAATTGGTTGTAATGTAAGTTGCATAACGGGTAGGATACATTTAGATATAAGCGTGACTACACCTCCCTAAGAACTTCAATACATACACTTTACCTTTGAAAATCCACACTTATGTAAAACCATTACTCCTCCTTCACATCAATATACATTAACTCCTTACTTCTTTAAGCACAATTACATCAAGGGATACCACTATCAAGGAATATTTGCACAACAATACAACATAATTTTTTCTTCTTTCAGTTCAAGTGGTTCTTACTTTTTCAAACTAGTGCACATTTCTCCTTATTTCATTAGTTCCACACAAAAGCCAAACCATCCACTCAACACTTCAACTTTTACAAAGTACATAATAATTTCAAGTGCTCACGTGAGGTAAATGGTTCAAATATATGGTCAATTCAAACAAATAGGTAAGGCTTGTAATGTGGTTGCCAAAGAAACATGATTACATGCTCAAAGGGGTTAACTAAGATACATAACATTTAGGTGGGTAAAAGCATATAACCGACTCAACAAAGAAATGCCTAAATCACTTCCAAGACTGAATAGAACTACTATTTCACTTTGCAAACACACGGGGCAAGTTCTAGACATCAAATGCAATGCACAGAATAACACAAAACCTCACACACACATGGCACATAACTCACTCCGGATTGGACTATCAAGACACTCTAGTCAAAGTAGTGAAGAAGAGTTAAGATCATACAATTTAAGGTACTTATACAAGCGTCACGACTAAATCACTCTCCATTCTCAAGGCATAATAGGGTCAAGAGATATTGACTTCCATTCAAAACATAGCTCAAGGTTCCTACTCCTAACAAAAATAAAAACTAACTACACCCGGTTCAATGAAAATCCTTGGAAAAGAACTGCGACACAAAAAAAAATCAAGAGGAAATTAATACACTACCTAACAAAATAAAATCTTTTTGTCATTTTCTTTCGTCTTTAATCCCTCAAGAAATCCATTGAATGATATCCATCATCAGAAAAAATCAAAAATTTTTAAAAAAATTTATGTATTTTTTTCGCTATCTCTAACTACTGCAACTAACCAGAACAAAACTACAACTAACAAAAAAAAACTCATATACATACAACATATAAATATCCCCAACCCCACACTTTAAATGGTGGCTTGTCCCCATGATACACAAAGAAAAATACAAAGATGAAGAAAAATCCCCCGATCAAGTCAGTCCGTGTCAGAGACAGTGCCGGGGTCCAGATGACAAGCCTGGCCTAGTGCAGGCAGCCATGCCATGATATTCTTCTCGGATTTGGCATTTTGTGTAGCAAGGGAATCCACTCGAGCTCCCAAATCAGTGACCGAAGTACACATCCCCGCCATCTCTTGCTCTAAAACAGACATTCGCGTTTTCCATCAGCCTCCTGAAGGTTCCCCAACACTTTGCTCATGTAGTGGAGAAGAAACGACATCCTCACCGTTAAACTCATTTCCCTCGTAAGGTTCATCAAATTCCTCACTATCCACATCAGCAGGTGTCACACCTCTTTTATGTCCCTCAAAACCCTATTACGAGGTTGAGTTAGAAGAGTTTTTCCA